>KZ651244.1:1915-18251 GCA_001010745.2 Gerris buenoi
TTTTTTCTGAGTAGAGTAAAACAACAGATATAGCCAGTAAATAAGCAAAATCTTGGAAATTTCCCCCTCCATTCATACGTTTTATCGAGATTATTCTCCAAATTATACGAGTTATAAGACGTTTATGTTCACCTCGAAAGGGAAAAAAATACGTTATACTGAGGGGACCGAAATACACTGGTTTTATACCAATTATCGGGATTTTTTCAAGGGACTGGCAATACTATACGATTTATCGGGATATATGATATAACGGGATATGAAATACCGGGATTCTACTGTACAAGGAAACAAACTAGACTACTTAATATTTTTTTATTTAGAATACTAGGATGTAAGAAGCTTGTACAAGACACTTAATATTTGCACTCTCTTGTCCACAGTTAACTATAGCTTCATTATTATTTGTTTTAAAAAACGATTTGTAATAATTAAATCTGTAATTTTGGTTTTATTGCAGAATCCGCAAGTCGATTTACAGGCTCAGGACAGATGTCATAGGATTGGCCAAACAAAGCCAGTTACTGTTTTCAGGTTAATTACGCCTGGTACAGTTGATGAAAGAATTGTTAGCCGGGCTCAAGCCAAAAGGAAATTAGAAAAAGTTGTCATCCAAGCAGGTATATTTTAAATTTTTAGATTAGAATAGGAGCTAATGTTTTTGAGAGGCCTGAATCTTATTTTTCTAATTTTTCCATTTATGTTCCAGGTGAATTTAAATATAACAGGTTGTCACAGAAGGATAAATTACAACTTGATTTGAAATCACTTAAAACACTTCTTGAAGAGAAAACTCACAATGCTGAAATTCACTCAAATGGCTCAGGTAATATTTCTCTTTTATAAATTATTTTAGAATGAATTAAATGATGTGAAAACCACAAAATTGGAAAAGAGTTTTTATTTTTCATAAAATAAATATTCACTCACAAAAATTGTGGCTTACAAAATCATTCTTCAATGTTTTCAAAAAAATGATGCAAAAAAAAAATTTGATTTCAAAAAAATCATGCAAATACCTATTTTCTTTTTAATTGTAGAGTTAATCAACAAAAATAGCCAGTAAATAAGCAAAATCTTGGAAATTTTCCCCTCCATTCATACGTTTTATCGAGATTATTCTCCAAATTATACGATACTGTAAGAACTGTTCTATATTGAAGAGTAAAACAGTAAAAAATTATTTTATATAGATTCTGGGAAATGTCATGTTTTACCTAACACAATGTGAAATGTGTTGAGAGTTATTTGTTCATTGGGTTTTAGGTTTCTGCTCGAAGTACGAACAGAAACCTTATATAACTGCTCTGTCCGTTGGCTTGTTTCAATTCATAAACTACTATAGCTAGGAACATGTTATTCAGGTGCATCTCAGCATTTTGTATATATGGCGGGGCATCTAAAAAAAGTTTTTAGTCACCATGACATGTTATACATCNAGCTTGATAGGGTAAAAATGTTCCTTTAATTTGGTGAATATTACATTTTTTATTTGATTGAGATATTTACGGTCTGTGAGAGAGATAACTTTTCTAATAAGGTTGTTGACTGCATTGGTTTTCTGATGTGAGGGATGAAAGGATCTGTAATTTAAGAACCTGTTACCAATGGTGTTGTTTTAACAACATTAGTAACAAAATCCTCAAAACAGAAATCAAATTTGTACATTGGAAAGAGAATAAATTTAAAAGAATCAATGATAAACTTTGGAAACGTATCAATGAAAGCGAAGTTACTCAATTGACTAAATTAAAATCTATTTTTACAGACTTTCACCAAAAATTCACTATTTTCTTAAATAATAAACATCATGATAAAATTAATAAAAGAAATGCATACCATATTAAACGGCCGTTTTATGATCCCAATCTCCTCGAATATTTGAACTTACATAAACTAGGGTGGACTATCAATTATAGTGATATCGACATCCCAGTAGGTATTTTAAAATGTACTCAGTTTAGGACCTAATTTTAGTTTCCCCCTCAATAAATAACAACAAATTCATAAACGACTTCATTGTGGACATAGAGCTTCTATTACTCAACATAAATACCTCAGACAATCATGTTTCTGCACTCAGAAGTCATATCATTAATAAAAATAATTATGTTCCAAAAAAAGAATCAAAACAAAAAATTCCCAAATGGTAGTTTGGAAAAACAAATTTGTAAGGATATTGCACTAACCAAACAATTTTTTAAAAAAACATCCACAATTAATTATCACAAAATCCGATAAAACTAATGCCACTGTTATCCTTGACAAAAAATCTTATGATGAAAAAATGAATGAATTACTTGATGACAAAGCTACCTATAGATCACTCAGAACGACCCCACCGATAAAATAAAAAAAGAGTACAAAACTATTATCAATAAACTGTTTAATAATAATTATATTTACAAGCAGAAACGCGCAACTCTCAATAATACCAACACCTTCTGCCCCAGGATATACGGTTTACCCAAAACACATAAAACCAACGTTATCAGCCAAATTAATTCACCCCTTGAAAAATTCGCAAAATTCATGAATCCATCACTTGACCATTTAAATAGAAACAATGAGTATGATGTTATTAACTCATTCACACTAAAACAAAAACTCAAAGATGTTATTATTAGTCCAGATGAAAGTATGATTTCAATCGACGTTACCTCACTCTTCACTAACGTCCCACTTGATTTTTTTTACAAAATTGTTAGGACCAATTGGGATGATATATTTTCTATTTAAATGGTCAAGTGATGGATTCATGAATTTTGCGAATACAAGTGCATATAGAAGGTAAATTTACGTATTGTAACTTGTCCTTCTTGAAATGTATGCTATTTCTGTAGTTAATATGAGTAAATATACATAATTTTTAGGCTTGAAAATGGCCGGCCAGGCCGAAACGTTGCCAAACTAAAATGATGTTGAAGTAAAATTCTTTCACGAACCCTTTAAGGATCCACCACTTATCTATAAGATTACTACTACAGGGTACATCGACAACTAATATTCAGAAAATAAACATGTTAAATAAAGTATACATATGCATAGAAATTAATTTTTTTACATCTAATAACAAATAAAATAATAACAATACAATAATTAACATTAAAACGTTTAAACAAAAAATAAAATCATTAACACATCACACAATTAACTACTAAAATCTTTAACAATACAATAATTAGCATTTAACAATTAAACATTACATGCATCTTAGTATTCATCTCAATAATTAATTATTATTATTTATTTATTCCTTAATTTATTTTTCAATCACAATTGTCCAGCCATACTTCGGAGTAGACGGTTTTCATTCTTTTCCACTCAGTCCGATCTTGGGCTACTCTTTGCCACGTTATTCCCCCGCAAGATTTTTTCATCTCTTCATCCCATTCTAACTGTGGCCTTCCTCTCCTTCTCTTGAGTTCTCTTGGGTACCAGTGTATCAAGCTTTTCGTCCACCTTTGATCGTTACTTCTGGCCACGTGTCCTGCCCATCTCCACTTTTTTTCTGTTATCGTCTGTCCTATATCTTCTAGTCCTGTTTGTTTTCTCACCCACTCGTTCCTCTTCCTATCTTTCAGCGATACCTTCATCATTCTTCTCTCCATTCTTCTCTGTGTCACTCTCAGCTTATTTATCGTGCTTTTATTTAGAGTCCACGTCTCTGCTCCATACGTTATTATTGGCAATACACACATATTCCATAACCTTTTTTTTTCTTTGCATACTCACATCAGATCTAAAAAGGTATCTGTATTTTATTGAAAGCTTGCCATCCTTGTGCTATTCTGCGGCTAATTTCACCTTCCTGTCTGTCTTTTTGGCAGCTTATTAGAGAACCTAAATATATATCTTTGACTACTTGGAAGTCCTCCGAGTCTACGCGAATTTTAGGTTCGTCTATCTCAAGGTTAATAGCCATTTAATGGTAGTCAAGTAATGGTAGTGGCTTTTATTTGACTTGCTTTGTTTATTTTTCTCCAAATATTTTAAATTAAATTTGACCTAGAAAGCTAAACCTTTATTTTTTATTTATTTTTTTATTTTTTTATTTTTTTTTTTATATTGCAACTACATAATTACATGTTATAAGCAATAATTATGTATGTTTTTAGAATGACATGATGTTGAATTGAAGTGAGGAACTGTCCATTAACAGTACTCACAGATACTAGCATAAATTATTACATATATTTAGAAGTTATACATCGCTTATTAAATCACGTGGCCACTGCCTCTTTAGACGTCGGGGAGGATTTCCGGGAATGAATGGTAATGATAGGTTGTGGATTAATGGATTAGGGTGTTGGGATATAGAGTCTTGGAAGGATTTGTATCGAGATTTGGCTAGGTCATGGACGAAGGGGGCTTTAAGGGTAAATTTAAAAACGTGGAAAGGAGCGTGGACTTTTCTTCTTAGGATTTTGGACTGTAGGACTAGATTCGGTAGGAGTTGGAACGCTTTGTGCAACCATATGGGGTAATTATGTTGTTATAAATGAGTAATTTGTTATGTGTGCTGAGTTTAGATGTATGATGTAAAAGTCTGTTTAAAAGTCTGTCGCGTCTGTTGCAGTCTTGTCGTTTAAGTTTAGTGTGGTGTGCCCAGGTCAAACGACGGTCCAGGTGTAAACCAAGGAAGCGGACGGAACTAGAGTGAGGGATAGGAATTTGGTTTAGGGTTCGTGGTTCACATATACCATGTCTCAAACTAAACGTCACATGGACACTTCTATTTTCGTTAATTTTTATTCTCAACTTCTTGAGCCAAGTTTCCAGAAGTAAGAGGTGTTCCTGAACTTGATCAGATGCTATTCTAGGAGATATGTTAGATGATAAAATATATTTATCATCTGCAAAGGATGTTCATGGACCCGCAGATGATGAATTTTTTTATGACAATATAGCAAGCAATCATTACTCCGTTAATTTTGTTTTACAAAATTTTAAATTTGACCAAAACTATAAAAGCATGTCATTAAAAATGTATTTTGACTTTAGAGTTTCTTAGAGTTAAGAGGTTTAATATGCACATTGGAAATATTGAATGAAACTAGTCATTTTTTAAAGTTAGTTTTTTTATTTTATTATTAATATTAAATAGGAGAGTGAACAAAAAATACTCTCCTCTACTGGTAGTGGATCCATGAATCTCCTTTTTTAAACCTTGATGCTCCAACCATTGAGACTACAGTGGAGGACTGAATTTGGACTGTTATATCAAATTCCTGCTTAGCAAAATTATGCTCTACAATATCTATAAAATACTTAATTTGTTTTGTTTTTTATTTTTTTATTTTTTGTTTTTTTACGTTGGTTTTATTTGTTAATAATATATAGTGAGGAAGGAGGAAAGATGGATAATGAGTTAGACGAGCCTTGGATCATGACAGTCAAGGGTCCAGGCATGGTCAACTTTACGGATGTACCCACCACCGAGGTCAGACAACCTAAGTCACACAACGGTCAAACTCCTAACCAGGTTATAATAATATTATTAGCTTTTTAGACATTCTTTCAAAGCAGAAGACCCTTCCTAAGGGGTTAAAAAATTAAATGTTATTTAACATTCTTATAATAGAAATTCCTATTTTATGTGTAAAGAAGTAGCTTTCCTCCAACTATGGCTTTACTAACCCATTCTATCTAAAAAGTCAACTGTTTATCTTCTAGCAGGTCTTCCTTTACTTCTAGTACTACTATATGGATCATACGGGAAAAAACAGATAGTACTCAGAATACAGAGAATAGCACATACTCTTATCTAACTCACAGCTGCAGTACAATATCTGTTCATTGTCAGCAATGGGACCAAAGCCTTCACGGATAATTGAAAAGACAGTGAAGCGAGAAAGAGGCAAATTTTGGGCAAAAAGTGACACATTGCTCTTATTTTTGACTAGGGGCACAAAAATTTGGTCAAACCAAGAATTTAAAATATCTTCACACATGTGGCCTTCATATTCACACTCCGGATGGTTTGAGGTAGCGGGGAAGTGCACAGACCAGGAAATAAATGGCAGTGTTCAATAGGTGTAGCCTTCAAACTGGTGAGGGAAAAACAGTTAAAAACTCACCACCCTCTATGGCAAACTATTAAATTATTTTCGGTTTCTATTACATCCCATAACTAAACAAAGTCTTAAAAGTACAGTTTGTATTTAATCTTTTTGTTTCACATTCAGAATAAAAGGTTATTTATTTATTTAGTTAATTAATGTTAAATTATTTGTAAATGTGGATGATAATGTGATTTTTGGGTGTAAAGGTGAGTCTGAGAACGGGAGGAGGTGCTGTGGAAGAGAAGAGAGCATCGTCAGCCCAACCAGAGCCCAACAGGAAGCAGCCGAGAAATAGAACCAGCTCTAGGACCGATTCACCTGCCCTTAACAACTTTATATATCCACTACTCACCGAGGTAACTATACCAAGCTTTACTTCAAGTTAACTCGTATCTTACTTTCTCCTTGCTACTAGTGCTCTAGCATAACTCAATCTCAATAATAGTAATCTAGGCTGCACATTGTTATTTCCCTATGCTATATTAGCGAAAAACCTCCACAATTTAATCCTCTAAGTCATTCAGATTGAGAATGGTCCAAGGAGGGATCAAAATATTGAAAAAAAGAAGTATTTTAATTTCTTAATAGTGCCACCTCCTTAACAGTAGTATTATCCTTTGCAATCCTTCCCCCCCCCCCCTTAAATGCGTTCCAAGTTCTAATTGATACTTTTTTCTACAATGAGTTCTATTATTATTCATTTGTTTGTTTTATTAGTTGAAGAGGCGTCACGTCGGAGTGAGCGGTGGCAGTGGAAGTGTTAGAAGGAGTGGAGGAGGGGATCCCATAGATGAACTGAAGGCAGCATTTGAAACTGCTGAGATATCCAGCCCAGGCATAGCCTCACACTTTGTTAAACAAGTCATCTCCAAGCTAGACCCGACTATACCTGATCATAAACTCAACTCACTCATAGATAACATGCCAAGGTACAGTTCTTTCTCAAATATTACCATTCAAGTCTTAATTCTCATTATTATTAATTTGACTGATAGTGTTATGGACTTAAGTCCAGGAAGAAGAGGAAATATCACAAGAATCTTAAGGCTCTCCGCTCTTTGAGGTTAGGAAAAACATTAAAATTAAAATTATTCTGGTTCTAAGCAAGATATCAAAAATCTAATCACAGGCTTCATTCCTAATTTTAATTCTGCACAATTTGAGCCCTATTTCAACTTCCTATGATAAATAGTATTTTAATACGAGTTTTATCGTTGTATTGAAATGGCGCCTGTACTATTTATCATTGGAAGTTGAAATAGGGCTCAAATTGTGCAGAATTAAAATTAGGAATGGTTAACAAGTGACACTGGTAACTATAATAACTAAAACGATTAATAGATTAATTTGTTAATATAGCTTTGCCTATTGTTAAAATATATATGACTCGTGTATACTTTTTACTCTACCAATGCTTTCTCAACCTCTACTCTTTTTGAGAAAAAGATCAAGTGATGTTGCCTGCGGTATACCAACATGTTTTTTTTTTAATAACTTTAACTATTTGATTTCAGGAAAATCATATAAAAAAACGCACCCCCTCACAAGATCAATTAATATATCTGTTGATTCATCAGTCCTGTTGAGTCCACCGTGAACTCTGTGGATAATAATGTGTTTGTTTTAGGGAGAGTTCGTAGGGGCTGTGGTCATTGCCAGGGTTAAGATGGAGTCTACTGGGGAGCAGTGATAAGAGTGCCTGCGTGAGTGCAGCAGCCTGCATAGAACAGAAGATAGAAGCGAGCGTCGGACCGGAGTCCCCTACACACGGTGCTTCTTGCCCCCACTCCCCCTGTCTCTCCCTCCACCGAGCCATCAGGGAGTCACGTCTATAGCCAGACACACCATGTACAACCTCAAACACAATATTAAATCTTCTATTAATTACTCACCCCCTCGTCTCTTTTCTTTCTTTATTAGTTTATTAAACTGGATTTCTTAAGGGAAATTTCACATTATTATTCATTTTATTTTGTTCAGTTAGTTATTTATAACTGATGTAATAGTGATATATCTGTGTTTAATTTTTATTTACAGTCTTTGCAGAATAATTGTTAATTTTCCAACACCCAACGAAACAAATAAATAAATAATTGTTAATTTTTTGAAAGTATGTGGAAATTGAAAAATGTGGTGGGGAGCCAAAAGTCTAGAAGGTCGGGGCCAACAAGGCAAACAAAAATGTCGCTAGTAAAGAGGCCTGGCCGTTTCTATAACCGTGTAGAAGGCCTACCGGCTTTTTTCCCCTCACATAAGTTAGCCAACTTGAGTGCAAAAAATTAACTCTCATTCCGCACAGATTGTAGAAATGGTTTTTGCCACTTGTTGTTTGAAAGGTGATCTCTTGAGTTTTTTATGATTTTTATTCATGACTTGAGTATTTCAAAATACAACTGTTAAAAGTTCAATACTAACCCACAAAATCCAATACAAACCAAGTAAAATCAAATTCCACATTAAGAAGGTAAATGTAGAAGTAGCTTATAAAAAACACTATGACCAGTTCAATTAATCTGTATATTGACATAAACCATAAATAAAATACTGTACAGTTTCGACTACACAGTCACAGTCTGCGTACAGGTAATTTTTACCAATAAAGTTCAGTACATGTAAAGAAATTCAACGTTTAAAATAAGCTGGATTAATTTAAAGATATTTTTGAACATAATATTTAAGTTAATATTGTTCCTATTTCGGCTACAGACGGAAATAAAAAAAGTTATATGTTGGTTTATAACCATTATGGAATTTATTTATAAAAAAATATCAATGCTGTTCAAAATGTGTATTTCTATTTTTATTTTATTTTTTATTTTTTTATTTTTTTTTTATTTTGTGGGTTAAGCTATTTTTCTGCTAGGTACTTTATTAATTAATGAATTTTAAATAATAAATTGTGATGTTAACAAAAAAAGTGAGTATATTGAGTTTTTAAATTTCATTGAATTTGATTGTTGCTTTAATTTTATGTCCCTAAAGTTGAAAATCTCCATCCTAAAATGTTTATTAACAATATTCTTTCAAAAAAAAAAAAATAATAATAAATAAAATAAAATAAAAACTTCTTGATGTGGTTATTGCTTTTACTCTATGTATTAAACTTGAAAATCTTGAAAGTTAGAACTTTGTTTTAAAGTAAAAAAAAAACAATATTTTCAATATATTGTTGATAAGAATGCTTAAGTGTAAGCCTTTCAATAAAAAATTAGTAAGAATTACAATTTATTATAAAATTAATAACTAAAACTGTTATGTTAACAATATGTGAAAAATAGAGAGAGAAACATGGAGAAGAAAATGTTTAAAATAATTGTAAATGAAGTCTTAAGGATAATTATTTTATGAAGTGGTTGTCTTCAGATTAGGTATAAAAACCACTAAATATTTCAACTATTTATTTAAATATATATATATATATTCCTATTTATTTTTATATAGTTATGAAATAAATTAAATATGCATTATGAAAAGAATTATAATTGATTGAAATGAAAGTTAATCACTTCGTCTTACAAAATTTTAAGAGATTATTTGAATTAAAACATAAAATTTCTCCCTTCTGTAATAATACCGTATTCCTTTGAATTGAAGACGTTCCCTTTTTTTTCGCTTAAAATTTGGGTAAAACATAAATACATCGAATATAAGACTTTTCTCTGTTTCAAGGGGAAAGTCCTTAAAATAAAATGCATCTGCATGCACATCTTTAGAAGTGTAAATGTTAAGGCGGAAATAAACATGCTAGTTACTCGCACAAAAACATACATAGGAGAGCTACTGGCATGTGTATACATTAAATAGCATGCGATTAAATCGCACGATTTTTGTCTTGCCAGTGGCACAAGTCGTCGAGGGGAGGGGGAACTGATAAGACACTTGTAAACAGGCCTGCCAGCACAAGGTTGCTAGTAGCTAGCACAAGTCTCCCTCAGCCCTTCAGTCTTCAGTTACGTTCCTTCCTTTCACAGGTATCTGTAGACAACTCATCAATATCTCCAGAAGCATTCACAATTGATTCCTAAAACCATTGACGTCCCCGAACCGCACTTCATTTAGTAGGCACTGACTCTCTCCATATACCTAATTCCCTTCTAGCTATCCAATCTTTTACCCACACTCATCTTATTATGAGTGTGTATTTTTATTATTTTTTATATGTTTTAAAATACAGTCCTTTGCAAGTAACAGAACAATGGTGGTTAATTTCATTCCGCATCAATACATTCATAATGTACATTGAAGCACAATTAATAAAACTATCAAATTAATTAAATCAAATACAATTATTTCACAATTTATTCCAGCTAAGAGGAGGCAAGAAACGTGTGTCTGTTACAAAACTAGAACTGTGACTGGAATGTGTATTGTCTTGTGCTAGTAGCTTGCACTAGACTGATCATCCGGATGATACTAGCTTGCTGTTTTACTGGCAAATGTACACAGCGTCTGCAGCATGCCAGCTACAAACGTGCTAGTAACTCGCTACTGGCATGCTTTTTTACTAGCATGTGTATTTCCGCCTTTACTCTGGTCAAAGCCCTACACAGTACACAGTAATAAGTTCTGGGACAGAGTTTTTGAAATAAGTGAAGCGATCTCTCGGATAACTATAGAACTATGTGCTATGAATCTTCTTCTACTGCCCATCATTGTTTTATTGTTATTTTTTTAGTATACCTACTATAGTCGACTGAATGCTGTTCATTTGCTTGAACCGATGCAACACCTTAAAAATGCTCACCTTTGAGGGCACACCTGAGTTTAGGGAAAAACATAAAAAAGTATGGACTAAAACACAGAAAAGTCAGTTTAGGCCACATAAGGCAAATAGGGGGGGGATTGCATCCATATCAGCCGCCTCTTTGCTGTATCAAAGGCAATACTGTCCTTACACTTTTTGGATCGTTTCTGTCACTGTTTAACTGTAATTAAAAAAACTTGATTTCGGCACATTCCTCCATTTTATAAACAATGACAACATAAAAACGCTCTAACATAAAACTATTTCTGTGTATAACTGATACTGATGATATATTATGCAGTGACGGTATAATAATTGTTGGATTTTTATGTTTTCAATTTGATTAATTACCTCTTGTTTTATAAGTCTGTAGAGTTTACAATCGAAAAGTTATGAGTGTCCATAAAATTCTTATTTTTATACAATTTTTCTTTGTAGATAAGACTCTATATTTTTTTTAATTTCCTGGTCCCATTTGTTGTTGTTTTTTTTTTGTTTTTTGTTTTGTTGACAAAAGTGAAATAATATGTTTTCCACTACTTTGAAAAGTTGTTGAATGATGGAGTATTTTTTTAATTATTATTATTATTTTGTCGTTATAAGAGTAAATGAGGGAAATTCATTTACAAAAAAAACCTAATTAATAATATATATATACAGAGATGAGTGTTTCTATTAAATTTTTTTTAATTGTAAAAAACTAAATGCGTTCTTTTTAAAAAAGAAATAATTTGCAGCCCTATTTTTTTTTTTTTTTTTTTNAATATTCTCTTCAGTTCTAATTAATTGTCCATGAAAACTAATGTTAAACTTTACAGGACAATGATTTTGCTGGTGGTAACCCTCCTTTGAATGATAAATTAGGATAATGAATAATGGCTTAGAGAATTCCCTAGTTGTTAGTTGGTGTTGTAAGGGTAGAGGCGCTCGGTTGTAGTGAGAGCCTCTGCTCAGTCATGGGCCCTAGGGCCTGGGGCTGAGTAGGGGCTGGGACAGAGTAGGGTAAAACCTCAGAACCCCCGGATCAGGTTTGCTCTGCTGAGGCCCCTCTGCTCTCTTAAGTACCTATTACCCCAATGACCTGTTAAAGAACGGGAACCTGTTACCATGAAATAACAGTTATTACCCACCTCTATATCTAACTATGTCATAGCTTTAACCAGTTTAGTTTTAGGATCAATAACATAACATTAAGTTGACAGCTGTCCGCAGGAAAAGGTCACCATAAGAAAGAATGTTTAACAACAGTGTTGCCAACATATCAAATTCCTATAAATTTGATATGGTGAAGTTTACCTTCTACCATCAGGTGCAGATATGGCCAGTGAGTGAGAGAACAAATCGACTAATGAAGAAGGTGAGGATTTGGTCAGATTCATGTGAAGACCAATTGAGTAGAACAGCTGGGGCATGATGAAGTGTGAAGAGAGTTTGCATGCCTCACAGATTTCATAATGGAGAAATGCATGGTGTTAATATTAAGATTTGCAAAGGGGAGAGGCATTTGTATATGTCTCGCTATCTTAAATAAGTACAACATAGTTGTTTCTTCTGACATTTTAAAGTTAAAGTTCTTCTGAGTTAAATTATTATTAATTTAAGAGGTCTGTCAGATAGTCGGTAGGCAAGAGCTGCAAACCCATCCCGTCTGCCTCATGTATTTGAAAAGTTAAGTCCATAGAGAATTTTACCTTCTCTTGGGAATCAATTTTAAATTAAAATTTAGAATATTATAAGGGAGACAAAACGGAGAAACAACATTTTTCCTATTAATCATGACTAACTTATCACTTTGGACACGAAAAATCATTCTGTGGTGTTTTAAATTGGTTGAATGTTGAATTGAAAATATTAGATCAATTGCTTCAAATCTTAAGTGTGTTTTCTCTGTTTAGTTTCCCTTCTAGCATTCTATTTTAATTAATAATGGATTCCGCTTATGTAAAACATTATAGTATTCCTATATCATTATATAACAAAAATATATGTACATTATTGATGTATTTATTTATTTCTACATAGGTTTTAATATTACTTGCCTTTACAACTTGAGCCCTTTTTAAAATAAAGCTATTGTCTCATTTTAAATTCATCTTTAAATAATTGTGAATCCTGTTTGAAATTATAGAAGTCCTAAATCTTTTTATGTCACATTATTTCCATTGTTTTCTTATCTCTGAGTTCTATGTAGCTTATTCTTTTATAATGTGATATAATATACAATAGAACCTCATTATAATATTCATCGCTAATTGCATTGATAAAAAAAGTATAAGACAAAGACATAATAATAAAGTTACGGCACCTCCATCAGTTATTAACTGATGAAATGAGAAGCAAATAAATCTTGCACTTTTTCTTACCAATAAGTAATCAACATGGGCCTTCTTGATCTAATGTTTAATGCAGTAAATACTTACTCATATTTTTCAATTAAACCTATGTTTAAGACTGTTTTTTATTTGATAGTTAACCACATTACTTTCCTGTTTAATTAAATAAGATTTAATTTGAATGTAGTATTAAATATTAAAAAAAAGTAAAGCGTACAATTTTACTTAAAGGAGTTGATATGAATTGCTTTCATATATCTCAACCTAAATTTGAGCTAAGAAGTTGACTCAAATCAAATTATTTTGATTTTTAGTTTGACACTAAACTGAATGAGTTTTCATACATTTTTATTCAATAGGAGTAAATTCCAATAATACCTAGATTCATAGAAACCACATGTTTAAAAAATTAATTTTAATTTGTTTAGTTACCGCTGTGGCTTATAGCTGAAAAAAAAATGTAATTCTATCTAATAGTTGGGTAGTCACTGTCCCATGAAAATTTCTGGTGGTCTTGTTCCAGTAATGGTCTTAGAGCAGTTACAACATGTCATAGGCACTTGTTGCAGCTCTAAAACACTATCTACACCTTGTCTTCTGCAAGCTTTATATTATTATCTTTGTTTTAGCGTTTGAATAGCTCTTTCACGTAAACCATTTATTATCAGATGGTACAACTTTTTATAACTTCCTTGTGCCCTTTTCACTTGAAGAATATTCATATGATTATAAATAAAGTATAATCCATTTGATAATAAGGTAAAATGGAGCTTATGGAAATCGTGATATAATATTTTCATGGTAACCCTGTGTCATCCATACATAATCCTTGGGTTGTAACCAGCCCCCCCCCCCCCCCCCCCCCCCACAGGCTATGATCATAATGAAATAAATTTCAAAATATGAGGTTTACCAAAAATTTAAGGATGGTGAGCATTAGAACACTTCCATAAAAATGTGACTCACCAAAGTAATTATATTAATATTAAAAATATATAATATATATGTGTGTGACACCTCTGGAAATTCAGAGGTGGTTTTTGAACAGGTTCAAAACACCACATTTTAATTCCCAACATGATCGGATTTTCCGTTACCTTTGGTAAATTCGAAACTATTAATAATTTTTTAAGTAAAATTTAATTGAAACATTTTCTCGTTTATATGTTATAATTGGTTGATAGCTGTGTATACAATTGTTATATATTATATAATACACGTTTAAAACTATAATTATGTAAAGACTATGCTAGTTTTGTGCTGCTTTCATCAGGGCACTTTAAACAAAAATGAAGAAGAAGAAATATTATGCCTTTTTAAATGTTTTTGTTTTGATTTTTGTCTCCTAGTTAATTATTTGTAAATTGAGCTCGTATGTAATAAAGTGTTATTATTTTTTAATTTATTATCATTATTAATTATTTAATTTAATTTTTATTTATTTTTGTTTTCTTTATTTTTTAACCTAATGACTAGCAAAGAGTAAACAAATTTTGCTGATTATTATTATCTTTTTTTGTTTTTATTTTCCAATGTTTATCATTTTTGAAAGATAACGATAGATAATTTATTCATTGTATTTTTTTAAAAAATAAATAAATAAATTGTTATATTTTTTTTTTCTTTCCTTCATTTTTTTATTTTAGATCCACTTTTGTGTTTTTAAAGCTCCTACATGATTTTTACTGTAGAAAAGATGCTTGTTTTTCTTTTGTTTTTGCTTTATTTTATACATTTAAATAATTTAAATTCTATATAAATTTGATAAATTTTGAAAATGGTGAAATCAAAGTTACCAAGGTTTTAAAGTCTGACACTACGATTCCACTACTGGAAGCATTTTCAAGGGTGAGGTACATTGTGATGTTAACTTGAAGAAACAACAAAAATAATGACGACTAGAGAGAAGAACTGGAACATAGATTGTGTTATCTGATTTCCTAGGGGTTCATTTATTGGGGGTTTCCTTTGTCAGGATAATGCAATCGGGGAGGTGCTGCCTTAGTTGGTTTCCTTTTGTCAAGCAGGTGATATTTTAAATCGGTTATATCTGTTTTTGTTAATATCTTTTTGCTAAAGTGGGAATGTTGTCTCCCTTAGCCTTGTAAGGTTCCAATCTAGTCTGTCAGATAGTCGGTAGGCAAGAGCTGCAAACCCATCCCGTCTGCCTCATGTATTTGAAAAGTTAAGTCCATGTTTATTTCTTTTATCTTTAATGCCTTTATGAAACTTAATACCCATTAATATGTATTGATAAAATTGGAATTGTGTTTTATTGCCCTCACCTCCACATTTCAGTTGGCAGATAAGCCACTCATTATTTACCCTCAAGAGCACTTCCTAGCTAAGTTTTTCCTTTTAGCTGAGTTTGTTTCTTAGTAGTGACTTTAGACACTTCTAACGTCTGCTTAGCCATCAATAAATTGAGGACTGCTCTAGTTCATGGGATACATCGGACTTATAACGCTCTCGAACTCATCATCAGGGGTGTGATGCATCGTGATTTTAACTCGAAGCAACAAACAGATACTCTAAACTAAAGTCTAAAGGATTAGACCTTGTGCACTAAGGTAAATCCTTTCTTTTAGTTTTGATTTTGTGTCTGGCTAACCCTCTTCCAATTATCCAATCGAGCTGAAAATTGGCACATAAACTCTGTGGTAATACAATAACATTCTTTCAAATTTAAGGGCCACTCTCCCTAACACACACTGATTAACAACATTGCTTGTAAAATTCAATAACCATGATTGTTATGAAGATTTTCAAAGCTTTTTTTATTGGCAAAAAAAAACTTGCTGATGACTCAACCAACCAAATGCATTTATATTACTTAAGGATTAGCATTTTTTAATTTCACTTGTGAGTTACAATTTGTTCATAAATTTTAACCCACTTTCCGCCTAGAACCTAGAACTTTTACAGATTATGTATTTTCAAGGTCAATGCAAGTTATTAAAAATTCTTTATGAAAAAGTTTATTGCAGGTTTTCTTATGTGGACTTGAGAGAGGAACTAAAAAAAGTTAAAAAAAAACCAACAAAAAAAAACTTAAAAATGTTAATTTTTTAAAAGTGCATTAGTTTTTTGTGTAATCGAGCTACAACTTCAATTGTTATGAAACTTTCAAAGCTAGTTTTTTTTTTTTTTTTTTTTTTTTTTTTTTTTTTTTTTTTTTTTTTTTTTTTTTTTTT
>KZ651244.1:29348-39576 GCA_001010745.2 Gerris buenoi
TATATATATATATATATATTAAATCAAATAAAAGTAAGGCGGAGTTCACACTTAAAATACAGGGGACGGACGACATAAGATAGAAGACATGAGCTTTACCTCTAGGGAGGCAGGTCAATGTCTCTTTAATGTGAAAAACAATTATAATACTTTTTAATAATAATATTGTAATGTATTGGTAGTGAAGAAACATGTCCCCAAACAGCCTTAAAGATGGTGCTCATTTAGGCAATATGACGTGTGCTGATAGAATTTGGTAAAATCAACTCAATTTGACACTTTAACTTGATGGAACTGTTCAACATGATCAGTTACTTTACTCTCTATTTGATTGTCATCAAGAAAACATCTCTAACCCATTGATTTTTATGTAATGGATAATGTTTTTGTTTTCAACCTTAGTGTTCTGTCTTAAATTCATATTAAATCTAGTAAATGAACACCACAAATTGATTGATGTCACATCAAGTACCTACGTATTGCCAAGCAATTACCTGTATTATGTCACTTAGTGTAATATCTAATCGCTCCATATCTCATTTCTCAATAATAAGTTATAATCAGTCATAAGTTGCTTGATGCTCATGTGCCTATACATTGCCAAGCAACCTGAAGGCACTTGGTGTAGTGTTTAACCACTTTGTATCTTATTAACTTACCGTCATACGATGTTAGCGCCAAATGAAGTCCCTTTGAATAGCCTATTTAATCACTTGGTGTCTAATTAATTTAATATTTATCATGTTTTTAGCATGTCAATGCCAATATTATTGTAAGCCACTTCATATTGCCTTTACTGTTTGCTAACTCAATTTTTAAATTTTTGGTAGTTTTATTACTACGGAATGATTAAATTTTAAATAATCCAAATTACAATTATCAATAACTACGGGAGACATACAGAGNCAAAATTTCTAGCTTGAGGTTAGTCACTCTTTTTTGCACACTATCTCCTGGACTAATTTAAGAAAATACCCCAAACATACAATGTAAAATTTTTGTTTTGTTTGGTGCTACAATCAATCAATGTAAAGTAAACACAAACATACAACAAATAACTAAACATCATTAATATCTATGTTAGCAATCATTATACTTTTTAAACAGGCAGTTAAAGTTGTGTAATTCAAGTTCCTTTAAAAACAAGCAAACATATTTTTGACAAATTAATTTTAAATTGAATACTAACAATATGAATTGTGTTTCTATATAAATATTAAATTACACTCACACACACATGCATGCACACGTGTGTGTGTTTAGATTAGAGATTACAAAATTAAAAATAATAATTATTTAAAATACCTTAATAAACTTACAGGAAACTATATATGGCCTTAAAATAAAACTTGCAATTTTAATTAATGTATCAAATAAAAAAATGAAATAAAAAACAATCTTATTCAACTAGGTATTTTAATTACAGAGTATTATCTTAATTTAATTGTATATCGGGAAGTATAATATGGACAAAGTGTTTAACCTAGATTCCATCTTATTATATTTAAACAATTTTGACAATTAAATAAAACAGAATCTAGTTTGCTTATGAATCTTTAAAAATGTTGGGAAATACAATTAGTTATTTTTATACATATATATTTATTTAAACTATTTTGTCGATATTTAATATTTATCATCATTCATATTAGTATTTTATTTTCTATGGTTGTATTTTATGAGTTGTGTTAAAGTGATGAAGTAAGAAGGCAAAGTTTATACTTTTAATTTTTGATGATACATTGAGTAAGATGAAATAATTGGCAATCCTTATCTAAAGGTAACATGGAAAATATTCTAGAAAGGACTGTAGTTTACCTAACTGTAACCACAACTGAATTTTTTCTAGAGTTCTATTTTTATTTTTCTTCTTATACTTTCTAGCTATGCTGGTGAAAGGCAGATACAGTACCTTTGATATCGACTGGCTTTTCGTTTCCAGTTTTGATTATCCGTGGTAAAATACACAGCTTCGCTGTCTTGGTAGTGCCCCAATCACTGCTTGAATGAGTTCAAAAAGGGATGATAGATTTGAGAGAATGGAAAAACCTTTGAACTTACAATTAGAAGAATAAGCTTCCTTTGAGCTCGCAATTCATCTGAGAAAAGACAAAATCACTTCTCTTCCTTCACCACAAAACCGGTGTGTTGTTCTTTGTGGTTGATAAATAAATAACCTTAGCCTTAGTAACTCTTTTGAATACCATAGATGAAAAATACATTTTTATTTCAACATTTTGGACAAAAAAAATAAAAATTCTACCTCTTACTTTCCTTCCTCTTCATCTAATATATTTTAATGTTTATCATTCAAGTTTAATTCTCCTAATTCATCATTCTTAATAATTTGAACATCATAATAAAAAAAATATTAAAAAAAAAAAAAAATAATAATAATAATTTAAATTGTTATTAAAATTCATTACCTCAGTTCCTTAATAATTTCTTTGTAGCTACTTTGATTTAAAATACGTTTTGTTTTAAAGAAAGAAAAGTAACGACTAACTTGGTGTTTTATAAGCTCGTTAAATGTCAATTTTTAACTTTATCGTTCTTATACTTTTTTTTCTTACTTTCAGAGAATATATGAACGTCTGTCTTTTCTTAAAGTATTTTAACACATACACTTATATATTATATGAATATCCATTTTTTAACAATTTATGAGTTTTCAAATTTAAAGTAAAAAAAGAGAAAAAAGAAAAAAGTGGTGCTAAATAATATTGTAAACATCCACATTATATAAATAATAATAAAGATATTATACTATATATATAAAAAAAAAACTTAAAAATTTATTTTAAGTTTCTTGATAAAAGTTCGATTAAGCTATTTATTTATATACAGTGGCGATCCTAGGTCAAAAGTTCTGGGGGGGGGCTAAAGCCCCCCCTGNTAAATAATGATTTTAGCTTGAGAATGATTCAAGGAGGGATCGAAATATTGCAACAGTGAGGCTTTTATTTTCTTGATTGAACTATATTTTATTTTATTTTTTTTATTTATTTTTTTTTATTATTGGATTTAATTTTTTTTGTTTAATTGTACAAAAGCAGTAAATTCAACAAATAGAGCAAAAACAGTTTGTTATAAAATTTATTTATTTTAATATTTTGGGGTTTTCTAACTGCTATGGTCATTTACGCCTGTACATCTTATTATAACATCTTTTTTAATCTATTAAATTTATAATTCGAATAAAATTTAAGACAGGTTAATGGAGTTTTAAAAAATAAATTATTCTATAAAGATGGTTTATAAATACTCAAAATGATGTCTATAAAATCCAAATACCATTGACTGACTAACTCACTCATTTGATAATCACTTTATCTCTGAAACCACTGGCACATGACTTTGACCATGACATTTTGTAGGTAGGTTACTCAACCTAGTTAGTTTAATCGCTAAAATCTTTTTAGAATCCACTATCTTGATTCAAGATAATGACTATTTGTAGAATTTTACCTGACAATATTTCCAGATCCAATTGCACTAGATCCTTGAAATTTGGAAGAGAGCTTCCTTTTTAAATAACTTTACTAAAAAGGGTTTTCCAATTGGCCATTTTGATTCAAGATAGTGGCCATATACGAATACGGTATATTTTCATGTTCCCTCAGTGAAAGATTATTTCTGTAATAATGTCAAATTATAATATCTTGTGACATAAGCTATTATAAAACCATTCCATAAGTCAATCACTGTAATTCATTCTAAAGTTATAAACAAGTAAATATAATGTCTCTCAACCTTTTTTGACTTACAATATATGTATATTTAAATTTAAATGTATAATATATAAGTTATATGTTAATTTTTTTTATGATTCAATAATTATTACTATTATTTTTGTTACTATTATAATTTCATGTAAAACATATTGCTCAAAACAATTAACGCATACCTTTTTTAATGGAATAAATATGTTTGGTTTCTTAAAGCTATTAGTTGATGTTATTAATAAGGCTGAGTGCATATTAAGACGTAGATGGTGTAGGGCAGTTTTTTTCAACTACAGAAATTGAGACGCCAGATCCACGAGTATGTGGGCAATAATATCTGTGCTCCAAAATTGAATGGTGTTGTGAGGTTCAAAGCACACAACTCGTCCACGCACCTCTTTTCCTTGTCTTTTTATTTTTTTTAAAATTCTCTTTCTAGATACTCCTCAAAACCTATCAAAGTTTTAAATTTATTTTTTATTTGCAGCTATTAACTGCAAATAAAATGTATTTTGTTTTTTAATTAGATTGCTAGGGAGCTGCAGCACTTATTTATTACCTTAACTTGATTTCTCCAAAGTTTAATTTTTTATACATAATATATATTTTTTTTAAAAATAAAAGTGTATTTTATATTGTTTTCATCTTTATTTTATTTGTGAAACCTGAATTATAATATACTGGGAAATTTTTTAAATATTAACATTTTTCACTTTGAGAAAGGTATGTGATAATTTTGTTCAGTAGTCTATTGCTCTTTTTATACAGGGTGACTGGCGATAAAGTTTGGAAAAGTCCACCTCATGTGGAACAAAAATCAACTTATTAACCGGCCATAGGTAAATTCTTAACCGTTCTCCCACTAGGTAAAAATTAGCAAATTTTTCGAGGGGTGTCGTCTTTGCCTCATTAAACGAATTGTTGCTATGCGAAACTTTATGAATACAAATTAATAATTTGAGATACAAAAAAGTATATAAAAATAAATGTCAGCTAACAATTTTAGGGTACATTGCAATATTAGCTTTCCCCTTGATTTAAGTTGAACAAGATTATGAAAAAAAAGAATGATAATTAAAGAAATAATAATTAAAAATATATACTAATACAGTTAATGAGAAAGTAATGCCTTCAAGTGTAGCATGTAGAATTATAATTTAATGTTTTCAATAATTTGAACTAAAATAAAATTAAAATAAGTTATGGGAATATTGTGATTTTTTAAATTGTAATCATGAGAAACTATTATAAGGCCCTATTTGCACTAGAGATTCCAGAATCCGATTCACTCTTGAAAGATTCAAATGAAACGAAGAGGAAAATGATTCCTTAGATGTTCAGACTACGATGTTCAGACTACGATTCTGTTTGAGATTCTCAAATTCATCCACTAGAGAAGGGTCAGCCTCCATTCTATTAAGAATCTTAATACTTTTTTAATTAAATACACAATAGCACCCACCAATCGAATTTCATAATCTTTGTGTGAATAGGACCTAAAGGTCAGTTTGATTATGTCAGATGTCTTTACTAAAAAATGGCGATGTGTTTAACTCTAATTTTTACAATTTATTTTTATTTCTTTTATTTGTTTTCTTACTTATATTTTCTTTGCACGTTGGTTTACATGGCTAACTATTGATCCCACAGTATTGGCTATTGGTATATGGCTTCAACTGTACATTGATGTGTGATGGGAATAAACTCCATACAAGATTAGTAAACAGAGCCAAAATAAGTGGTTTAATTGCTTCCCACAACTATCACTATATTCTTGGGGTGGGCAAATGCAGCTCCCAGAGCCGCATGTACCTTTTTATTGAGTTAAGGGTGGCTATCCCTTATATCTTTTTTAGTTTTGAAAATGTGAAAAGATCGAAATCTACATTTGCATATTTTGTAAACCAATTTATTTGTGATATTATTGAAGATTTGATTTCCAATTTCTGAAACAGTACTTGTTAAAAATTGGCTAAGAAATTTAAGTTATTAGAGGTGAAAGAGAATCGGCATTGCAAATGCAGCACAAATCTACTTCTACGATTTTAATTTTATTAACTTTTACCACAATCAAAATATCCAGACTTAAAGAAAGCTGCTTGCAGTCTAATTTCAATTTTTGGTTCAACATATAGCTACGAATCTTTCTTATTAGCTACGAAGTCAAAGTATCGTTCTCAGTTGACCAATCATCATCTCACAGAATTGCTGCGAATTTACGTAATATTTCCAAGATTTGACCAAAGTTCTTCACTCAGCGTTTATTTTATTTCAATTATTAAATTTTTTAAATAATTATTTGCATTGTCTCTCTGTTAATTATATTTTCTTTTAAGTGTGCTTAACATAGCACTTAAGACTTGAGTAGAATATGCAAATATATTAATTGAATTAAATTTTAATTTATGAATTTGAAACTATGTTATTATAGTGTGCCTTTATAATAAGTGAAAAACTGTTATGCGGCTCTGATTGACCATATGCATGCCCACCCTGGGTATATCCTCTCTTATTCTTAAGTAATTATGGGGCTTTAGTAAACAAGGAACCTCGATAACTCGAAACCTTGATATCTCGAAATTCTTGGTAAATCAAAGTGCCTAGGCACAGGATTAAACCCCCAACCTCGGCCTTAATTCATGGAAGGCCAAGGAAAATTAACCAGTGCCTTTAGGATCATGGTTAGACTAAATCTGGTTTAGTTGTAAATTTGTTGTATAATTATAAAAAGATTTCATTTTTTATGGAATATTTTAAATAATTTATTTAACTATTATTTATTCATTTTGTTTGTTGTAATTAACAGATTTTTACACCAATGCCATTATTCCATCCAAAATAATTAATAGTGTGCAATAAAAAAATTGTTTAAAAAAAAAAAAAATAAATAAATCTAAGGCACTCAGACAAAATTAGCCCTCTTTTACCCTTAAAACATTATTTATATATTATATTGAGAGAAAATTATAATATAAAAGAAACTAAAATAATTAGAGATAAAATTAATTGTAACGCAACTATTGTATTTTGTAAATATTGTATATCCCAGTTATTATCAGAAAATAAATATTAAAAACATATTACTTTTTTGGGCTCCTAGCGAGATGAATGATGTATTTTTTTAGATAAGTAATGTAAATAGGTAAAATTGCCTTTTAAAAATATATATAATATTTAATCTAAATGTCAATAAGTATTTGAATTGTGTTTATTTTGCTGCTATTATTATAGAGCATTAACATTAAGCATACGTTTTATTTATTTATTTATTTTTTATTTTANTTTTTGTTTAATTGTACAAAAGCAGTAAATTCAACAAATAGAGCAAAAACAGTTTGTTATAAAATTTATTTATTTTAATATTTTGGGGTTTTCTAACTGCTATGGTCATTTACGCCTGTACATCTTATTATAACATCTTTTTTAATCTATTAAATTTATAATTCGAATAAAATTTAAGACAGGTTAATGGAGTTTTAAAAAATAAATTATTCTATAAAGATGGTTTATAAATACTCAAAATGATGTCTATAAAATCCAAATACCATTGACTGACTAACTCACTCATTTGATAATCACTTTATCTCTGAAACCACTGGCACATGACTTTGACCATGACATTTTGTAGGTAGGTTACTCAACCTAGTTAGTTTAATCGCTAAAATCTTTTTAGAATCCACTATCTTGATTCAAGATAATGACTATTTGTAGAATTTTACCTGACAATATTTCCAGATCCAATTGCACTAGATCCTTGAAATTTGGAAGAGAGCTTCCTTTTTAAATAACTTTACTAAAAAGGGTTTTCCAATTGGCCATTTTGATTCAAGATAGTGGCCATATACGAATACGGTATATTTTCATGTTCCCTCAGTGAAAGATTATTTCTGTAATAATGTCAAATTATAATATCTTGTGACATAAGCTATTATAAAACCATTCCATAAGTCAATCACTGTAATTCATTCTAAAGTTATAAACAAGTAAATATAATGTCTCTCAACCTTTTTTGACTTACAATATATGTATATTTAAATTTAAATGTATAATATATAAGTTATATGTTAATTTTTTTTATGATTCAATAATTATTACTATTATTTTTGTTACTATTATAATTTCATGTAAAACATATTGCTCAAAACAATTAACGCATACCTTTTTTAATGGAATAAATATGTTTGGTTTCTTAAAGCTATTAGTTGATGTTATTAATAAGGCTGAGTGCATATTAAGACGTAGATGGTGTAGGGCAGTTTTTTTCAACTACAGAAATTGAGACGCCAGATCCACGAGTATGTGGGCAATAATATCTGTGCTCCAAAATTGAATGGTGTTGTGAGGTTCAAAGCACACAACTCGTCCACGCACCTCTTTTCCTTGTCTTTTTATTTTTTTTAAAATTCTCTTTCTAGATACTCCTCAAAACCTATCAAAGTTTTAAATTTATTTTTTATTTGCAGCTATTAACTGCAAATAAAATGTATTTTGTTTTTTAATTAGATTGCTAGGGAGCTGCAGCACTTATTTATTACCTTAACTTGATTTCTCCAAAGTTTAATTTTTTATACATAATATATATTTTTTTTAAAAATAAAAGTGTATTTTATATTGTTTTCATCTTTATTTTATTTGTGAAACCTGAATTATAATATACTGGGAAATTTTTTAAATATTAACATTTTTCACTTTGAGAAAGGTATGTGATAATTTTGTTCAGTAGTCTATTGCTCTTTTTATACAGGGTGACTGGCGATAAAGTTTGGAAAAGTCCACCTCATGTGGAACAAAAATCAACTTATTAACCGGCCATAGGTAAATTCTTAACCGTTCTCCCACTAGGTAAAAATTAGCAAATTTTTCGAGGGGTGTCGTCTTTGCCTCATTAAACGAATTGTTGCTATGCGAAACTTTATGAGGCAAAGACGACACCCCTCGAAAATTCGTTAATTTTGACCTAGTGGGAGAACGGTTTAGAATTGACCTATGGAGTATAAGGAAATTTTTGTTCCATATGAGGTGTAGTAGTCTAGTACTTCCTACTAGAACGGGTAGGACGAACCACTTGTTTGAACCTTGCAATTAGGCCATCTTTCAGGCCCTTTTTACGCCCCTAGGTGGAAGGTTCCAGCTACTTCACACATTATACATTTGTACATTGTACCGCTGAAGCGAGTATGGTGTGGTAATTAGTAAGCTCTATAAGTGTGCGTCAAAGTGTGGGGGAAGAGTGTCCCATAAGGGGTGTCCCTCGCCCTGCTCCGTCCTCAAACTATAGATACAAATCACATCATCATGACATGGATCGGACCCACATCGAAGAGTGGGGGAAGAGTGCCCCATCGGGGGTGTCCCTCGCCCTGCTCCGTCTGTGATTCATTGATGCAATTCAGAGTGTCATGGCATGGGATCGAACCTTGAGTTGCCTCGACATATTGATAGTTGAGCGAGAGCCTTAAGACCCTCGGCCATGCTGGCTCCCTCCATATAAGGTGTACTAATGCCCTATAACTTTTCCAAACTTTATCGCCCGTCACGTTGTATAACATACAGTTTATAATTATTATTTAATAAAATAATTGTTCTTTTAATTTTTTCGATATTATTTTTAATGAGTGGTACTGTTTCTGGAGTGGTTTTAAGAACTAGGTTTCGATTGACAAACAAGATATTATGGTTATTTTATTCAAAATCTTGTTTTATATACCTTTTTTAAAAAATAAATTATTTTCTTTAAATTATTGCTTGAATTTAGTTTTAAATTGTTGTCTGCATTTATTTTTAAATTATTTTATTTATTTGCTTTAAAACTTTTTTTGTTTTATTAGAGTGATAAACAAAATAATTGATTTTCTCTCCCCTAAAGAAAATAATAATTTTGGAATTTATAACATTTGGAGCTAATAATAATTTATTTTACTGTTTTATTTATTATTTATTTGGGGTGCTTAACCAAATTTTTAGGTTGTATGCACTATTACAATTTTGTTTAACTTTGTGAAATAATATCAAGTAATCTTTTAAAGTGCTAGATTTTGTGCATGGTCACTGTGTCTCATGTGGAGTACGCCCGGAAGTTTTGCTTCTAACGCTGGAAGCATCTTCAAGGTTGTACAAGCTGCTCTAATGAAAGTTTTAAGAACTTGAAAGTTTATGTTACCTATAATAATTTACATCTGTTTAAATACTTATCTTTTTCATATAAATATATATATTTTCTTCCTTTTATACGATAAAAATATCAATGATCTAATTTTATAGGCACAGTTTTCTATTCATTTTTAATTCTCAATTAGTATATTTGTCTATAATTTTCAGAGGAAGATCATGTTCGTTTGTGCATTTTTATTTCATTAATGATATTGCCTCTTGTGAATGTTTTATTACCATCATTATTATTTAATTGTTAAATTATGAGCAGAGTTTAGATTTTAAATAATTAGTACATTTAAAAAAAAAAAAAAAAAAAAAAAAAAAAAAAAAAAAAAAAAAAAAAAAAAAAA
>KZ651244.1:45980-61565 GCA_001010745.2 Gerris buenoi
AGACGGTCGGCCATTGTTGATGCCAACGAGTGGATCTAACTAGTGTTTTTCTGATTATTTTACCATAAGTTAATAATATTATGGTGTAAAAGTTATGTATTTCGTATCAGGAAGACTTAGTGCTTAAGTGAGTTGTGTTGAATTACAGTGGCAGCAACTAAAAAACAGTTAAATTTGAGTTTTATATGGACAAAACTAAAGCGTCGGATATACCCATTATATTAGTTTTTCAAGAAGAACTATCCACTACATATTCATCACTCAAGTATCTCATTATAAAGGTTAGACTAAATTTTTGTATTTTTATGAAATTTTGTGCTGGAAATATGATTAAATAATAATTAATGTAGAAGATACTTAACCTATCCGTCCCTAATTCCTGGATTCATAGAGGAAACAAGGTAGAAAGTGCAGCTAACCTTACGTACAGGCTCCGTGGCTCAAACGGTTAAGGTGCATCCTAATATCGTTGCAACGTGGCATTGTTTCGAAGATGAAGATATTATAGATTATAGGAAATGGATGAAGGATACAGGATAAAATGTAATTGGTAGCCATTTTATTAATTTTGAAACTTCAAAGGTAAATTAATTCGGAAGAATTTTTCCGCTAAAATTCGCTCCAATCATACCTTTCCATAAGATAAATAATTACTTACTGCTACGTATTTCTACTTAATACCTGCCACCATTTTGGAATTATTTAATGAGGAAATGTTTATTATTATTATTGTGTTTCTTATTAGTAGTTTTTTCACAATTCTACAATTGATTGAAGCTAGCTTCTTACAAGTAACGAAATATGCATCTTGCCTGTCTGTCTGTGTGAAATAACGTCTACATGTCCGACAATAACTTAAGTAAACTTTAACGATTTAATTGATATTTGGCATTTGTGTTCCTTCACTACTGCTACAGGCTTTAATTCGTTGGACAGCGTGATCCCTCCAAGAGTTCACTTCCAGGGCTGTCCCTAAGGGGTTTAGGCGCCCGGGTCAAAGGCATCTGTGGCGCCCCACTCCTTATTGCCAAATTCACCTATTAGTTTAAGACGGGGGACGGGCGGCGCCCCCCTAGAAGTGGCGCCCGGGTCAGTTGACCCCCCCTAGGGCCCTGTTCACTTGCAATACTTGAGTAAATAAGAGGATCAAATGTAAAATTGGAATTTCAGGATGGGAAAAGATTCTATATTATCACCTATTCGAGGGCGACCCTATTCTGCATAATGGCTATTATGCAAAATACTTTGCATAATTTGCATAATCACTACTTCTGATCGTACGAAGTCGCTAAAACTTGGTACAATGATCTATTATACTATAAATAAAGAAATGCTTCAACTTTTAGACAATTTTGACGCAAAAATTGCGCTCCAAACCAATTCTAGCCATTTTAACAGTAACTCCTACAACCAAGTACTATGAATAATTTCTACTTCTAATGCTGCTAGGGTGCTAAAACGTTAATGAATTGTTTCTTATAAGGTATAAACAACATCCAACAAGTTTCAGACCAATAGAGCCAAAATTTACGGCTTAGGCTCAATATTAGTATTTTGCATAATGGGGGTAATTTTGCATAATCGGTACTTCTAACAATGCTACTGGGCTAAAATTTAGGTACATTGTTAAATAAACTAACAAATTTAAATTCTGTAAGTTTTGAACCGTTAGAGCCAAAATTTACGGCTTAGGCTCAATTTGAGTATTTTGCATAATAGG
The DNA here is from genome assembly GCA_001010745.2 of Gerris buenoi. Lineage (NCBI taxonomy): Eukaryota > Metazoa > Arthropoda > Insecta > Hemiptera > Gerridae > Gerris > Gerris buenoi. Next base: position 47,701 of record KZ651244.1, read on the forward strand.
GGTAATTTTGCATAATCGGTACTTCTAACAATGCTACTGGGCTAAAATTTAGGTACATTGTTAAATAAACTAACAAATTTAAATTCTGTATGTTTTGAACCAATAGAGCCAAAATTTACGTCTTAGGCTCAATATTAGTATTTTGCATAATGGAGTTAATTTTGCGTAATCGGCACTTCTAACAATTTTAGAGGGTTAAAACTTTAATAAATTGTTGAACAGAGTCAAAAATTAAGATTCCAAAAGTTTTGGACCTATAGAGGCAAAATTTACGGCCTAGGCTCAATATTAGTATTTTGCATAATGGAGGTAATTTTGCATAATCGGTATTTCTAACATTTTTAAAGGGTTCAAACTTAAGTAAATTGTTTAATAAACTAAAAAATTAACATTCCAAAAGTTTTTTACCGTTAGACCCAAAATTTACGGCTTAGGGTCAATTTTAGTATTTTGCATAATGGGGGTAATTTTGCATAATTGGTACTTCTATGAATGCTAGTAGGTTCAATAGGTAAATTGTTAATTAGGCTTTAAATTTGGGATGCTAAAATTTTTGGAATAATAGGGCCAAAAATTGCGGCTTAGGCTCACTTTTTGTGTTTTGCATAATCGAATAAATGTTGCATAATTGATACTTCCAACAATGCTAGTAGGTTAAAACATTGGTAAATTGTTAATTACCTAGGCTATAAATTTAGGATGCTAAAAATTTTGAACGATAGAGTCAAAATATACGGCTAAGGCTCACTTTTTGTATTTTGCATAATCGAATAAATGTTGCACAATTGATACTTCCAACAATGCTAGTTGGCTAGGACTTTGGTAAACAGTTAAATGGACTAAAAAATTGGGATTCCAAAAGTTTTGGACCCATAGAGCCAAAATTTGCGGCTAAGGCTCAATTTTTGTATTTTGCATAATCGAAAAAATGTTGCACAATTGATACTTCCAACAATGCTAGTAGGTTAAAACATTGGTATATTGTTGTAGGCTTTAAATTTAGGATGCTAAAAATTTTGGAACAATAGGGCCAAAATTTGTGGCTAAGGCTCAATTTCAGTATTTTGCATAATCGAATAAATGTTGCACAATTGATACTTCTAACGATGCAAGTATGCTTAAACACTAGTAAATTGTTTATTAGGCCAAAAAATTGGGATGCTAAAAGTTTTGGACCTATAGAGCCAAAATTTGCGGCTGAGTGGAACAGTAAAATGGAACAGTATTCCAAGGGGGGGGGGAAGCACCCCCACTGCCTCCCATATGGGCGTTCATGCACAGAACCAAAAATGTTCCTTCATATCTGAAACGGATTTCTGTCTAGGAATTTTTCAAATCGAAGATCTAAAATTTTTAATATCTCTGTCAATTCTCAACCAATTTTGTTGATTCAAAGCTCATTTCTTCAAAAACGATTTACTTTTAGAAAAAAAAATATAAAAAATATAGGTTACCATTTAAAATTACAAATACAATTCAATTGTGCAAAATACAAAATGTGAGCCTTAGTCGCAAATTTTAGGACTATAGGTCCAAATTGTTTACAATTTTAGAGGGTTAAAACTTTAGTAAATTGTTTAACAGAGTCAAAATTGAAATTCCAAAAGTTTTGGACCGTTAGAGCCAAAATTTACGGCTTAGGCTCAGTATTAGTATTTTGCATTATGGAGGTAATTTCGCATAATCGGTACTTCTATCAATTTTAGAGGGTTAAAACTTTAGTAAATTGTTTAATAAACTAAAAAATGTGTGTTTAAGCTTACTTGCATCGTTAGAAGTATCAATTGTGCAACATTTATTTAATTATGCAAAATACTAAAATTGAGCCTCAGCCGTAAATTTTGGCTCTATCGTTCCAAAATTATTAGCATCCCAAATCTATAGCCTAATTAACAATTTCCCAATGTTTTAACCTACTAGCATTGTTGAAAGTATCGATTGTGCAACATTTATTTGATTATGCAAAATACAAAAAGTGACCCTTAGCCTCAAATTTTGGCTCTATGGGTCCAAAACTTTTGGAATCCCAACTTTTTAGTCTATTTAACAATGTACCAAAGTTTTAGCCCAGTAGCATTGTTAGAAGTACCGATTATGCAAAATTACCTCCATTATGCAAAATACTAATATTGAGCCTAAGCCGTAAATTTTGGCTCTAACGGTTCAAAACTTACAGAATTTAAATTTGTTAGTTTATTTAACAATGTACCAAAATTTTAGCCCAGTAGCATTGTTAGAAGTACCGATTATGCAAAATTACCTCCATTATGCAAAATACTAAAATTGAGCCTAAGCTGTAAATTTTGGTTCTAACGGTCCAACACTTTTGGAATGTTAATTTTTTAGTTTATTAAACGATTTACTAAAGTTTTAACCCTCTTAAATTGTTAGAAGTACCGATTATGCAAAATTACCCCCATTATGCAAAATACTAAAATTGAGTCTAAGCCATAAATTTTGACTCTAATGGTTCAAAACTTATAGAATTTAAATTTTTTAGTTTATTTAACAATGTACCTAAATTACAATATTATAATATTGGTCTGAAACTTGTTGGATGTTGTTTATACTTTATAAGAAACTATTCATTAACGTTTTAGCACCCTAGCAGCATTAGAAGTAGAAATTATTCTTAGTACTTGGGTGTAGGAGCTACTGTTAAAATGGCTAGAATTGGTTTGGAGAGCAATTTTTGCGTCAAAATTATCTAAAAGTTGAAGCATTTCTTTATTTATAGTATAATAGATCATTGTACCAAGTTTTAGCGACTTCGTACGATCAGAAGTAGTGATTATGCAAATTATGCAAAGTATTTTGCATAATAGCCATTATGCAGAATAGGGTCGCCCCCTATTCGACGAGGCAAACATTGTTTTCAAATTAAATTTTTTAGTAAAACCAACAGCGACACCAATATGAGTTAATAAAGATAGTTAAACTATTTAAAGTGGATCTAAACATTAAAAATTGAGGAAACAATCATTTTACCAATATCTTACGTTTTAAGCTAACATAACGATTTTAATCAAACTTCATACACATCGTCTAAAAGTACAATTGAATGAGGTATATAAAATTTCAACTTGATTTAACCAGAAGTTTTTGTACAATGAAGTTATATATTTTATAATAGTTGAAAAGGAGATGCTTGGTTAGTGAAATATAGAGAATTAGGAAAACTTCCAATTAAGAATGCAGGGTGGCTCCCTTAATATTATTAGCCTTTGTCTGTGTACTACATACTCACTATCAACTCATCATGATTCATTTTGCGGTTTCTACGGCTGTCAAAAGTTTCAAACTGAAAACAAAAGAGCGCAACCCTATTGAAGACATACACAAATCTTTGTTTAGATTCCTGCAGTGTTTCTTTAGAAAACTTTATAGTATTGATTTTTTAGTCCGAGGTTAACCTGAATGTTTAGGGAAATTTAGTTTGTTAACCTAAGCACGCTACTTTTTGCTTTTGCTTCCTGTTTAATGGCGTCTTTCTAGCTTTCGGTGGTGTGCCTGGATTTGTTCTATTAGCGGTATTTAATTCTGTATTAGCGTTGTTATAGTTTATTCGAGTAGAGAAGTGTTAAAAGTTGTTATTTACAGTGTTGATTCAATAACTCGTTAAGTATTTTCGTCGGTAAATAGATTACAATGGTGAAGCTAGGCGGTCGAGGAGGCGGAAGGCGAGGAGGTATGGGTCGTCAGGAACCCAAGCCGCTGTTTCCACCGGGTAAGTTGCCCGTTTTCGGTCCGCCGCCCGCGAACTCTTCCAGGGGACCTCCCCCGAGGAGACAGGGTTACGGACCTCCATTACCTCCCCCGAGGCGCCCGCCCCCGCTGATGAGGCCGCTTCCCATGGGTCCTCCTATGCCGCCTCCGCCACTAGTCAGAGGACCTCCGCCTCCTCTGATGGGAATGGGGCCGCCTCCTTTGATGGGTCACGGACACGGTTTGCCTCCAAGGCCGCCACCGTTTATGGGACGCCGCAGGATGGGCCCCATGATGCCCCCAGGTCGTATGGGCCCCGGCGGCCCGATGAAGAGGCTGGGAAAGGGTAACTTTAGGAAAGGAAAAGGCAAAGGAAAGAGATTCGGGGTAAGTTATTTTGTTGTTATACCTTAGCTTGTAGTCGGGTGCTTGAGCAGTTGTCGCCGCCGCACTAATTTAACAATATAACCTCTTAAGGTTGTTTAATTGTTTGGCCTACGCCAGATGTACGGGACACTGTCAACAGCATCTCTATCATTATGTAAACGTTCTTATCACTAGCTTAATGTTATTCTGTAGGCACTTGTCTAATCACTTTACACACATATTTTCCATGTTTCATATACTTTCTGAGTCTGTAGTGTATTGGTGTAAATTATTTTTACGGGGTTGTGGGTAGTAAATACGGTGCTAGTACAATATGGTCCGGTGTAGGGTGGTGGAAGGCGACCGCAGAACAGGAAGAACGGAGTGACCCCTAAGGAAGATGACCTGCTGAAAGGTGCCTGGATCAACGACTCCATCAAACAAGAAATGGCCACCATGGAAGAGCTAAAAAAAGCGGCCGAGGAGAAGAAGGACGACGCCGACGCACAGAAAGCATTTAAGGATCAGGAGGAGAAGGTCAAATCCATGGCCACTGCAGCCAAGCTCGAACATCAAAAAACTCAGGTCAATACATTATTCAATTTCTTATACCATTTTCAATGTTTACTTTTCTCTACCAGCTAGATGTCCCTAGCCGTCAAATCAATTCTCGTAGATTATTATTAAAAAAATGTCAGGTAGCTAATATATGACTACCAGCAATGTAGCTATTAGGTTAGTTCCTCAAGTCCCTTAATATATTCTAGTAAAAGATAACTCCAATTTCTAGTTTTTCATTGATGATTTATTCTTTTAGTTGTTAGTGGTATGAGAATCTCATTTGTAATAGTAACCTTCGGTTGTGGGAACCACACCAGTTTCCACATTTTCTCATTTGGATACGGATTTGCTAAGATTATACTAAATAATAAGAATTAGTGACTAAAAGGAATTTACCAGTGACTTAAGTGATCGTGAATCAATATTCTTAGATCAATAGTTTTTCAATTTATGATTTATATTTACTGTTATGATATAGATAACTGTTGTGTTATCTTTGTTTGTGGCCAATTATATACCTCCACATCAGGAAGCTTCCAAACTAATTTATGAAGATTGATGAGTTAGATCATTTGCCACTGTTACACAAAATATTTGCAATTAATAATTAATTATTATTTTTAACATAAATCGGAATGCATTTTTTGGAATTCTGTTGTTTATAAGGCACATCTTGTATATAGTTAAACTGAAGTCAAGATGTCGAAAGCTCAGACTGGCGCCCATGTGAGGGATTGAATTAATTACTAGGGGTTATCCACTAGTGTTATATTGTTTCTTGTCTTGTTGGCCCGGCCTACTAGCCGCCATAGTCTTGAGATCTCATTGGCTCTCCCCCATTTTATTTTATTTATTTATTTTTTTCAATTTCCCTGCACTTCAGAATTAAAAACTAAATTTGAGTTACACTTGAAAGAATGCCATCACTGATTATTTCCATAGCAAAACGAGATCAATTACTAGTTTTTTAATATCGATATGTAAATTATTTTGTTGAGCAGCAGGCCAAGGAGACCACTAATAAAGACACCAAGGAGGAAACTAAGGAAGCTAGTGCAGATGCTGCTGGTGACAATGACGTCCAGATGGCAGAGCCCCCGGCGGCTACAGCATAAACTAACCCCTTAAATTAAACTACTACACTACCTGTCCTCATTCTGATTTTCTTGTAAGTATTGTAAGGTGTTAATTACTTTTGAATTTTATCATTGATTATGACCTTGTTATAGCTAAGTAGTTCATCTCTACGATTACGGGTGTGTAGATGAGATGTTTTTGTGAGGTCATGTGGTGGATGTAGAGATATTACCACTATTTGTTACCATAGATCTACGAAAACGTAAAATAATAGCAGTTATACTGTGTTGGAATTCTTTCTAATTTATCATACAGTCAATCCTTAATTTTTGTGATAGTACGGTCCTGAGAAACTGTCACTAGTAAATGTTAAAATTGCCAAATTTAAATCATTAAAAATGTATGAGGTACTATTAACTAAATTAAAAAAGAGTTTGATTTGTCTTAGATATTTGTGGGTGGTTTGTTTCAGGTTGGCTCGAACAAGTACCCCCGGGATAAAGTATTCTCAGATCTTCAACCTCATTCAGCACTAAGTGAGAATTTACCTCTTTTTTTTTTAACTCTAACGGATTTTTTTTTCTTACCTGGGTTGTTATCCATTTCATTTTTAAAGAAAACAAAACCAAACTCTACCCGGTTATTATTTTCTCTACTAAACCAAAACGTGAAAAAAAGGTAAAATTATTCTTCAAATCAAATAAACTCATTATTGAAATCATTTCTCTTCTTTTTTTTTTAAATTATCGACACTAAATTATTTAGACCTACTTAAGATTCTAAGTAGTTTAAATAAAAAGTTAAGTAGTAGTTAAATCAAATATTTATAATAAGAATATATATATTACTAAAAAATTAATTTAGAAAATTAGTGTAATTGATTTTCTCTGTGTAATTTTTGTTGACGTGCGTGTTTCTTATCTGTTATTTATTTTTTGAAATCTTGACATTTTTGTATTTTCATTAAGGATAAATTTCTCAGTCCCTTTCCTAAATTCATATTTGTATAAGCGAAAGTTTGTACTCCTTCAGAGATTTTACTGGATTTCATAATTCTTTCTTATTATAATTTTGGGCCTAAAAGCCACCACAAATAACTTCTTTTAGATACAAGAAAATTATACACTTTTATTTATATATTTATAAATTCTCCTCTCCTTTATTTATTTATTTTTTTTTCAATTCAACATAAAGCAAAATATTTTGCTTGTATACTTATGTTGGTTAACTTCTTTTTCATTTATCAATCAAGATAATTAAATTAAAAATAAATGTGCAGTTAGATATTAGTTATGATAATATAAATTATTTATTTCTTTAGAATTTAGAATTATAATTTTCATTGTATAAAATAAATAATAAAAAAACAATTTTACTTTATGGAATTTAAAAATTAATTTATATAATATGTTTCTTATAGTTGTTAGTTTGATAATTGATATTTCAAAGCCGGGAAAATAGAAACTCCAATTTCTAAAACGGAGTTGATTTTTTCCCCCAAAGAGTCAGTATTTTCTAATTCAATTAGAACTTTTAAATTTGTTGGATAAAGATTTTTTTGTTTTATTTATTTATATTTTTCTTTCTTTTTATTTAAACGATAAAAGTAAACGATGTGATGTTAAAACTATGTTTGTGTGTAACGGCCCTCAACTTGGTCCTTCAAGTGTTTTCGGGGGCCGTACAGATTGCTTTTATTTTAACATGATGAAATGTTAATAAACGTAATTATGTGCTCATAATATATTACTTCTTTTTTTTCTTATTTAATAAATGGAAACATTTTTAAAAACCAATTTTTTTTGTTCCACTGTCCTTTTTTTATCATTCTAATTTATTTTTTTTCCCACCGTTCTCATGTTCTATGTAATTGATGTTGGATGTAATTCAAAATTTGCTATAAGAGAAATTTAAAAAATCTCACAGGCAGTGAAATTTTACAGAGCATTTGTTAAATATGGACGGTGGAAACATGTCACCTAATTCCTTTTACCATCGAAAAGTAAAAGTCTGGTTTTTTAGAACTCTTTGGTGAACTGTGGATGCCAATTAATTTAAATAAAAATCCACTTTGTCAGTAAGTAGTTATTAGTTCTAGAAGCCGCAACTTTCAATTTTTTAAATAATAAATTGAACTGTTAAAGAGTGAACCCTACTCAATACCGCTTAATAAAGTAAATATTGACAAAATTAAAGTAAGAATTTGTTATCATATCAAACTAATCTCTCAACTGCAGGCACTCTATCGTTAACACTTAAGTTAACCCCTGGAAACAGATACTTTTCCTGGACCTGTTCGGTATATTTTATTTCTTCTTAATTTGGGCTCCAATTAGATAAGAATTTAGCCTGGGATGTGGAAGTCATGTGCTCAAAGATAGGCTTTACTATTTCCCTCCTCAAAAAGCCTCAATATCAGGCTATACATAAAACAATTTGTTGAAATGCTTTATCTTATAAGACGTTGTTCCATCGAATGAATTATTAATTTCCCTTTTCTCAGAGGACAGTTTTCATGTTAGATTTTATCTCTCAGTTTTTTTTAATTAATAAGATCAGAGTAGTAACGTAGGTAGTTTTGACGTATACAAATATTTATTTTATTAACTACAGTTATTCTTCTCTAAGGGTAAAACACATTTCTTTAAGGGAATTTCACAAGATTAAGTATAGTTTTAAAAGTGTAAAAAAGTTTTAAATTTATATTAGTCCCTATCAAGTGCCAAATTTGATCTTTTTTTGTGTGGATCACCTTGTGAAACAGTTATGTTGGGTACATTATGTCTCCTTGTTTAAATAATTGAAAAAAGTGCAGTTTACTCCCGTATCCTGGAAACATAAATTTTCTTTTTAGCTCTCAAAAAAATTCTACGTCTGAAAGAAGTCAAGTTAATTTTTTCACCGAACCTCCTTCATCGGAAGATTGCAGCTGTTATTAATTTCACAGCCCACTTTAAGACAAAATTAAAAATATATTTGTCAAGAGAAAACCTTTTTCTAAACATTAATTTAATGGCTTTTAAAATATATTATCGACATTTCCTTATTTTCTGACCCTAAAATTTAGTCTTGAGCTTTGTGGGCTGTGTTTTACGGTTTGTATACTAATCTATTATTTATTATTATTTTTTTTTTCACCTTAATTTTTCAAAATAAAAAAAAAAAACAAAGAAAGTTACACTTTTCTTAGCTGTAAAAATTTTGAATTCCAATTTGTTTTTCTATTTAGTTTTATTTAATAAAGAGACTAGTAGGAAATTGTTTTAAATTAATTTTTTTTTTTTTTATCAATTACAAAGTTGCCTAATTGTTTTTAATTATCAATGCAATGAATGCCATGATAACAACTGAGGCCCCCATTGTGATAAAATACTGTTTATTTATATATAAATGTTTTTCACTTTAACTAAATTAATCATCAATCATCAACATTACTAAAGGAATTGGCAGCTTCTTGCTTTTGCTTAAATTTGTAGTATACATTTATAAGGCATGCTTTTGACCTCTAAATATATATAATATATTATAAATGAAACATATGTCCTGGAAGACAAACAATTATTTTTTTGCTTACACCTTTGATGTTTTAAATACAATTATTCCCAAGCTGTTATATCACTTAGAATGTGAAGAGTTAAATTCCCAAGATTTTTACAATTCATGTACAATTTTTTTCCAACCCTGCCCAACTTACAATCTTTATGTTTAGGCTAATTTTATGACAATAATTAAACTTTAACCACAAAAGTGAAATGCAGAGAAATAATTTCTAATAATCTTAATGGATTTATTATTTTAATTACGAGTTATATTTTAGAAAGTTAATACAATAACTATCTAACTGAAATAATATGTTAAACTTAAACTTTAAAAAAAACCTGAAATCATTTATTGATTCTTATTGTGTCTACATCATATTACTAATAATAAAAAAACAAATTTTACCTTTCTTAATATTACTATAAAAATAACTACAACTTATAAAGGAATTTATTAATTGTGATAGATCATAAAATCAGAAGTTGAAGGGACTTATTTCAATTATATTACAAATGGTTATGGAAATGTAAGTTACACTTTTCTTTACTCATTTCTTTTTGAATATTCATTTTACAATGAAGGTTTATAAAAATGTATTATTTACTTAAATATTGATATCTATAATAAGTTTGTTCCAACCACCAGTTTCGAATCAGTTTCAAATTAGTCCGAAATCGATGTAATGCGCATGCGCAATCATTTCTCAGTTGGGCATTGATTTGTGATTTCGTTTTACTGGAGGCTCCTGAACTCGAACCAAACTGTTTGATGTGGGGTAGATTTTAGCACTACAACTTTTATTAGAACAACTTTTTGAGTTGATTTTTTCTGATTTTGCATTCCTGTGCTATCAAAAATACCTGAACTTCTTAATTTTTCAAGATATGGATGAGTCAATAGTTGATTAATATAAGTACCAGTCGCTTAAATCAGGGGCCTGATTTAGGCCAAGGCGGCCGCCTAGGGGCTTGTACAACAAGGGTGGCCACACCAAAAAAAAAATTCATTTTCTAATACTAATTAACATCAGTAAACTCGAAAGTTGGAAGTATAACCTACATATGTACTTATAGAGGATATGGCGAAAACACATTTTAGAAATGTTTATTTGATAAAAAATTCACGATATCATTCCGATAGTATCATTCCTGTTGTGAGCCAGTTTTAGCAGTCACGGCACACACGTAACATGTATTTTTATTGATATAATCCTAAATGCTCTTTTGTTTTAAAGAACAAGCATTAATCTTAGTCCAGTTAACGAAATAAATATTGCGGAAATAAATTGGATTGTGTCAATATTTGTTTGAAAGTAGAATAAGCATCAAAAGACCATCTTGTAAAATAGGTCCAATTTTTTTTTTTAATTTTAATTTTTTTTTTTTTTTTTTCAGAAATGTCATTATATGCTCAAAATTCATCATCGTATTTGTACAAAAACATTTTAGTAAGTAAGAAGAGTTGAATAGTAAAGACATATATGTTTAGAGAAAGGAGAATTTATATGCGAGCAAAACCAAACAGTTTTAAACCTGTTTGAAGTGTGGTTGGAACAAACCTAATAGAGTATTACTATTTCTTAGAAATAGAGTTTGACAAAGAAGCAGTTTAAATTTAAACATAAAATAAAATACATAAAGATAAATCAAATATTTACAACATTTATTGGGGGAGTGGGGGAATAAATAAAGAATAAACATTTTGAAAAATAGAATTAACATTATATTTTGAATTAATTAATACACTATTAGGTATTTTGTTGTATAGAAGATTATTGTTTTTGTCATGATTTCAACATTGTTGCCTACTAGTGTAGGAAAGAAAAAAAACAAAAACAGTCTGAGTGTCTATTGATTGAATGAACAGTTATTATAGTCTTATTATTAACATTAGTCAATTTATACATATTTTTTAAAATTAACCTGATTGAAATTTTAGTTTTTTTTTAAGTATTTTAAAAAACAAAAAAATTCCAATACATACTCAATCTGTCCTCACCAATTTTCCCAATTTTAAAAAAATGATTAGATATACATTTTGATTTAAATGCAAAATATTGCCCTCAAAAGGACAAAATACTAATAATTATAATTTGTCCCTACCGATAATATTTTCCTTATCAAATATTTACGGTTTTAAATTATAGCCTGGGTACGAAAGATAACATGTTTGGGTGGTGGAGTCTAATTTTTAATTGATAAGATTTTAGCTTCTTATTACAGGTAAGTGTGTTAGAGTGGATGTGGGTCGAGTCAAACAGAAATTAATAAATTTAACACTTCATAAAAATATCTTTAACTGCAGTTATTGTAATATAATCTGTTGACTTTTTCGGGGGGTTAAATCTAAGGAAATGTTGTATGTATAGTTAATTAAAGTGTTTTTAAACTCAAATTTCTAGAATTTGAAGTACAATTTGAGTCCAGCTCTTGCTGAAGTGTAACTTATTATTTGACGTCCACCTACATCACTCAATGTTGTTTTGTTTTTCAGGATTGTGTCTTTTTTGTGTTATCTTCATAAGGCTGATATACTAACTTAATATTTAATGATTTTAAAAAGCGTTTGTACAATTTATGATTGTTTCATTTTTAAAAACCCTACATTTTGTTTTGAATTTAATATATTGATCATTCCGTTTCAAATTTACTTAGTTAATTGTTAATTGTAATAGTTCAGATTTTTTTTTTGTCTGTTTATATAAAACATTTTATTTTATATAAGAATTTGTTATTGTGTTTTATCTTATAAAAAAGGAATAACAACTTTCCTTCAGTTTGAAAATGAATTAAAATAAATTTTTAATGCCATCGGAAGTCAGATTCCTACGCTCGTTAGCCATAAAATGAAACAGGAGCTTGCCCATAAGGTGGTTCTTAAATTTTTTTTTTTGGCTCATAAAAGTTCCGAGTGATCAAAAATTGTTGGATATCCACCCACTTTAAAAAAATCTACAAAGTTTAGGTAAGTTTCAATCCACTTACCAATTTAAATATTTTGTTGTTTTTTTATAATTTGATCTGTCAAGTGACAATAAAATGCACAAGTTTTTGTTTCCTAAATTTAAATTTGTTGATATTAAGTATAAATTAATTGATCATTTACTTGTAAAGACATAAAGTTGATTAAAATTTGGGAAAAAACTGTTAAAATTAAAAAGTGTGCTCTTTAAATTTTAATTTAAGCCTGTTTTAATAACTTCTATTTTTTGTTAATTAATAATGTTTAAAAAAAAAAAACAAAAAAAAAACAAGATAATTTAAATGCGATAAATTAATTTGACAATGTTATTTAATTTTAATATTATATAAATTAAATTAATTTTGCGTATATTTGTTTATTTTTTTATGTATTTTTTTTAATGATACATACACAATGTACAACATGGAAAATATGTGATTAGTAAATCAGCTAGTGAAAAGTGAGGTTTATTATATTTTTTTAACATATATTTATTTATCTAATATCTTATGCATTTTTTTTTTATCTATTTCAAATGTGGTCTTGTGTGTGTATTTTTATTTATTTATTTATTTTTTTTATTATTTTAATGATTTTTGTTTTGCCATCGGAAAAATTAGTTTTTGTTGGGAATTTCTTCTTTAATTTATCTGGGAACAATTTTTAGAAATATGAAACTCTAGGAGCTTAAGATTTTAAATTTGGTACCATAGTTAAACTTGTCCAGAATCAATAAAGTAATCAGTAATCTAGGTTAAATGTGCTGTTATACTTGACGATAATGCTTTTCTTCAAGGCTTATCCAATTAAAGGTCTGGTAGCTCATATAGGAGTGTACACCATGCGTTTTACGATTTGTGACTTTTGACACTCAGATTGGCCAACCTAAATAAAGAAGGGGGGAGGGGGTGCGGTGACTGACATTGGGGCCAGTGACATTTTTGTGTTTGCCTAGTTGGCCTGATCTTCTAGGATTCAAAATCCTGACCTCTCATTGGCTCCCGACCCTTATTTTTCGGTTTTTCCTGTGAAACTTTTCGGGCTAAATGTCTCAGTCTTCAATGACAACATCGAAAATAGATAATTTCGAATCTCTTAAAATACAAACTAGAGCCACTTTATTCCAGTGCAATTTCAATTATGAGAATGACGAATAACAACAGTAGTAACATTATTTTTTTTTTTTTCACCATGAAGTAAATATCTTAAATAAGAAGAGTAACTTTACTTAACTATAAGAATCATATATGACTGAATATTAAGATTTTTAGAAATTTATTATTTTTTTGTAATCAAAAGAAGTCGTTTTATTTATTTTTTTTTTTTTAGCAAAATTGATAAAAGGTCAGGTATTAATGATTTTTGGATATGTTGTTGGGATTAGTACCACTAGTAAAAACCCAAGTTTGCTTAATCCTAGACCCTGTGGAAGCAGAGTTATAGCTAAAAAAAAAAAAAATAAAATTATCCCACTTTTTTAAATCCTTTATATTAACTTCACTTTTGTGCCTGGGTGCCTGGCGTCAACATTTTTGGAAGGCTAGTTAACCCTCTTCTACTTATCCGATCGAGCTGAAACTTGGCACATAGACTCTCTACCAACACAACAACATTTTAACAAATTAATTAATTAATTAAATTTAATTAATTAATTA
>KZ651244.1:61864-75375 GCA_001010745.2 Gerris buenoi
AAAAAATTAAGTATTCAAAATCAAATAAAAAAAAAATTGATTAATTAATTAATTAATTGATTAAATAAATAAATTTAATTAATTAATTATTTTTTCAAACATTTAAATAATAATCTTTTCAAAATTAATGGGGGATACTTAAATTTAAAAAAGTAAGTAAGTAAGAGTAAGTAAAGTAAAGTAAAGTAAGTAAAATTAAATAAAAATTTAATTAATTAATCTGTTAATAAAAATTTAGTTAATACAAAATCTTTAGCGAGGGCGAGTTAACTTTCTCCCAGTCATCCAATCGAGATGAATCTTGGCATATCGACTCTCTACCGATACAAAATCATTCTAACAAATTTAAAAATTAACTAAATGTTACTAATTAATTAATATTAAATAATTATTTAAAATTGAAATTAATGAATAGGTACCAATATTTCCCTTCAGAACTAAAATGCAAAAATATAAAGAATTTATAATAAAAACTTGGTTTTTATGGGCTGGTATTATTCAGTTTTTAATCTTTATCTCCTTTCCTGTGCATCTGAGAGAAAAAATGGTTATTACCAATTTTTTTAGAGGAGAAAATTTACTAATATTTCATAGGAATAGCTTTTTTCTTTACGGACTACAGTTTTTAATTACTGAGCATCGAAAATACGATGAATAAGGAAAAATACAAGAAATAAACATTTTGTGTTAGTTCTGATTATTTTTAGTTAGGGTAGTGTGATCCTAAGTTTGCAGCTTCGAAAAACCTGTGCTAGATGCGTAATATGTAAAAAACTGAATAATTCTTGGACTTTTTTTTCAGTTGCTGCTATATACCTCATAAACTATGCCTTTTTCGGTGTTAGTTGTTCTTAATATTTTTTGAGTTCAATAAATTTACAACTATTTAAGTCTAACGGCAACTCTGTACGTCCAATAGATTCCGAGATATGATACTTCAGTTTTATTCCTAAGGCTTGAGAATGACCCAAGGAGGGGACAAAATATTGCTAAAGGGAGCGTTTTATTTTTTCTTAAGACCAAACAACAATTAAATAAAATCCATTAATTTTTATGCAGAGGTGTGTAATGTTAAATAATCTCCGATTGGATTCTTTTCCACATGTGTAAAAAAAATAAATATATCAACATCAATATAAGTGCTCTTCCAATTTTTTTGTTGGATTATTTTTGTATAAAAAGGAAAAAAAAAAATAGATGTATTAAACTTTAATAACTAAATTATTAAAGAATCGGATAGGATCCGAGGAAGCTATGTGCCACACTAATAGGCAGACTATTTTGATATAATCTAACCCCTTATGACTTGTTAAATGCACAAATGCCAAATTAAGTAGATTTTTCAAGCACTGAATATTCAAATTGGTTTTTCGGGAAATTATAATGTCACTTGACATATCTGTGAACTTGTATATTCTATAGGAGTTAAAGTAATGGCAATTTATTAGGAGAAAAAAGAATTGCCATAAACATTTTCAATTCATAAATGGTACAATTAATGTTATTAAAAGATAAATTAATAGCAATTTCCTGCAGCAATCAGTATGTGGCCCCGGCCCCCATTGAGAAACCACTAGTTACGCCAAATTAGCCTTTTCTAAGTTCCCTGTTATCTGTCAATGGGGATCCAAAATCAGAATTAGTTAATTAGCGTTTGTTTCATTTTGTTTGGGCATTTTACTACGTTTTTATTAGCTTGCTTTCTTGTTTGTTTGTTTGTCCAGTACAAATCTTGCAATCGATTTTGAACTCCCCGAGAAGCTAAACATTTGAAACTTTTAGAATAGCTCAGAACATGATGACAATGCATTATTTTAATACTTTTAGCCATCTTTCAGCAGAATTTAATTAGTTTCAGCAAATTTTGCTGTATGGAAAGTTAGTTCGGAATAAATCCGCAAGTTGTTTTTATTTGTTTTGACATGACCCATATTTACAATCTTTATTTTGATGGGTTTCAAATTTATGATTTTTTATTTAGAGGTAAAAATTGAATGACAGCGAAAAAGGAACAGTAAACAAAGAAATAAACTAATTGACGTACGACAACCAGGTTTGTTTACACTTGTGTCCGGGGTATTATTTAATTTTTTTTTGCATCTGTACTTCTTTACTTGTACTCATTTTTCTTCTTTTACTGTCCCTACACAGGGGCATATCGCTGGCACGGTTAGATTTAGTGTTGGTGAGATCCGTTGTACTAATATTTGTCCTTTTATAGGTTTAAGATCAGCTCTCTAGATGGTTGTCATTCATGTGAAGTAAATAAATTCAGAAACTACTTTTTTTTTTCTTTTTTCTTCATTAACATTATATATAACAATGCTGGGTGTATATGACCTAGTTGTCTGACACCCTAATAAAACAATAAATAAATATATAACAATGATAATATATTATCAACATTACTGATGATTCTTCTGAAAATTTAAAAATGTAGTATATAAAAAGTTCTTTTTATCTTGTAATTATCCTACTTCAGCATCTATTATTTACATTATAAGCATAGCATACATATTTTTTTTGCCTATAAATATATTTTTTTAACCATTATTAATTTTCCGATGGCAAATATTTTTATTATTATTTATTTACTTTTTTTTTCAAATGCTCATTTGAATTTCAGTAAAAACTTAAGCTACTGACCAAGTTGTTTCATACATGATTTTCATTTGAAGGAAAAATAAAGTTCCCTGTGTAGCAAGTTTTGCTGTTGCTATGTTTTTATGTAAGATTAGAAAAATGCTTTTGAAAACTTAATCTGGATTTAGAAATGAAAAGTTTTAGTAAAGAAAATGCTTTCATAAACAAATACCATCATGATACTTGGAAAACGGTTTTTTTATACAGATTGAATTTTCAATATATTTTTAATGATACATGAAAACATACCTTGTATTTATTATGTGCAAAATATTTGTTATTTTTATTTTATTTTTTTTATTTTTTTTTTTATATACATACATATATATTATTATTCTTAAGCTTTAAGTCACTTTGTTATATTATAACTAATATTATCCGTACAGTTACGCTAATTAGTGTATTCCCTCGGTTGCTTCTCAGGAATTAAAAACTGTAATTCCCTCGGCTTCAGCTCGGAATTCAGGGATCATAGTTGGATAATAGAGTATTATTAAGGGACAATTTTTTTTTATTACAAATTGCCAATAACATAAGGAAATTATTTTGTCCCTCCCCCTTTATATTTTCTTAAAATGACAAAGCTAATTAAAAATCCTGAATTATTATTGTCCAGGAGATAGCGTGCAAAAACATGTTTGACTAACATCATATCAAGCTTGAATTTTGTGTTAAAGTTAAAATTTTTTAGTGCCTTTTAAGAATATGTGGTTGGCTAAGTTTGTCTGCGGAACATAGCAAAAGGCAATAGAAAAACTGGTGGAGAGTGGCCAGCCTGATACCATCTACTGGGGTTGACAATGTGATTTGCATGATCCTGAGTACAAAATTAGTAGATTGAAACTTTATAGGATAGTTATTCAATAATTACTCCGAATCAAAGTGGTCACCTTTCAAGTGACATCAACTCGATTTTCGGGATTAAAAACTAATTTTGTACTCAGGATCATGAAAATCACATTCTCCATTCGTTTGTTTTTTTCAAATGGCTATTGCCAAGTTATGTCCGACAGACGAACTTAGCCAACCACATATTCTTAAAAAGCACCTAAAGATAAACTTATATACAAAATTCTGGCTTAATGTTAGTCAGACACTTTTATGCACGCTATCTCCAGGACTATGACAATATCATGTGTTGTATGGCTTTGTAAGTTTTAATCAATTTTCTTATTCGTTGTTTTGAGATTAAACAGCCGATTTAAGTAAAAAACATATTCTCTTAGAGGGGCTAAATATTTTTGATTTGTTAGGAAAGACAGTATTTCCTTCTAAACATTTCTTAATAAGGGTGTTTGATGTTTTAAGTTTTCTTATTCTTTATTTTATAACCGTAACCTCATTTTTCTTTGTTGAAATATTTTGTTGGGTGTAATTGAAAACCTTGAGTAGAAAAAGGACTCTTAAGGCTCTACCGCTCTTTGAGGTTAGGAAAAACAGGAAAATGACAATTATTCTGGTTCTAAGCCAGATATAAAAAATCTAATCACAGGCTTCATTCCTAATTTATATCTGCACAATTTGAGCCCTATTTCAACTTTCTATGATAAATACTACAGGCGCCATTTTAATATAACGATAAAACTCGTATTAAAATGGCGCCTGTACTATTTATCACAGCAAGTTAAAATAGGGCTCAAATTGTGCAGAATTAAAATTAGGAATGAAGCCTGTGATTAGACTTTTGATATCTTGCTCAAAACCATATAATTGTAATTTTACTGTTTTTCGTAACCTCAAAGGGCGGTAGAGCCTTAATTAGGGTTCAAGGGCTGGCACTTAAGTCATTTTCTAACAAGGATGTCCAAATGAGAAATATTTGGAAGCACTAGATTATTTATGTAATTTATTTATGATTCAATTATTAAAATGTTAGTTTAGGTTTCCTGTTATATTAATGTCTTTTCTAGAACAATAAATTAATTTTTTCAACTTCTGGCTATTTTCTTGGTGGACAATGATTTGTTCTTTGAACCAACTAACAAAGTGACTAAAGCTTCTTACTTTTTAGTATAATGTACCATTGTTTTATTATTTTTATGAAAGACCTGTCTTTTAATTTAGTTAATTGGTCCAGAGAAGATTGAATTTACTTTATAATTTAACTATTAATGAGGGAAAACTTACAGCTATTAATCTTGAGAATGCGTACATGAAATTATCCCAGTAATTACTACTTTGACAAAGAATAATTATTAGTAACTATGCATAATCTAACTTTCTTATAGATTTTGGGATTAGCTCACTTATTTATTTTGGTACCACAATTAATTAAAGAGTTAAAATTTATTTGTCTGCATAATTGCTTCTGTTGGCTCTCCAAATGTAATAGTCAATAGGTTCAGTACACAATAGTTCTGGACTCTGGGGACCTTAATGCATGTAAATCAACCTACCATTTAAATTAGACCATAGATTTACCAATCTGTTATAGTTATTTTCTATTAAATTTCTTACTAATGTCTACTCTACTTTAATTTATTAAGAATGAAAGTACAAGAAGTTCTGTTCTTTGGAAACTAGATCCCTAAGCTCCTTTCTTTTTACCCAGCGTCGTTATGTAAAGGGTTGGTACTTAAGTGCTAATTTTATAGAGCTGTTAGGGCATCACACTAACCCCATGTTATCCATTATTTATGAAGTTGTATTGGCCCTTTGGTAGGCCTAAGCCCTCCAACCTGTTATTTTACATATAATTATTTATTAATAGTACGCAAGTACATAAAAATGCTCTTAAAATGGGCCAACGAGTGACAACTAGTTACTAGAATATTAAATAAATAAATAATAAATACCATTATTATTATTAAATAGGACCCAATAATATATTAAAATAGTTTGACAATGTATATAACACAGCTGTCATAGCCATTAAGGCCATGGGTGCAGGAAGTATACGTTAATCCTTAACCTTCGGGATTGTGTAGGTCCAAAAAACCACCATGAATGTTGGCATTGCTTGTATGGCAAATGAGGGTTAACATGTTGAAGGTAAAGTAAACTACATACAATTACATCATTAATTTAAAAAAAATATTATAAATTTTGAGCGAATAATACTAAAACTTATTAAAAGTAAAATTACTTGTAATGTAGCTGACATGCCTCCTTTAAAGGGGCAAAGCTATTAAAGGGGATATTATTTAGGAAATTAAATTCACGTTTGCAAATAAAAAAGTAATAAATAATAATAAATTCTATTTAAAAAACTAATACCACAACTTTTAATGCACTCAATGAGACCTTTAAATCGACCCCTCATGTATTAGAATCAGACAAATTACTTTTTATAAATGGCAGGGGAGGGGGGGAGGGATTTTTGAATTTGACATTTTTATGGGATAAATAAATTTGGAATAGTATCTAAAATAAATTATAAATAATACTTTTTTCTTGAATAGTCGAAATTTGGACCGGTTTCCTCTTGTACGATTTTAGTAAATTGTACTTTCTGAGTAGGGTAAATTTTGAACAAATTGTAATACTAGAAAAAGAAAACTTTATTTAAAAACAAGCAGCAAATTTATTTTTGAAGAGTGACTTTTCATTGAAAATTGAAATTGTTTGGAATTTACTCGTGTAGGCAATGCCATCCGCTCTATTACAGTGGACCCAAATTATGTAAATTTATCAACATTTTAGGATATATAATAAATGTAAAAGTACTTTCTGAAAACTGAAATTAAAGTACTAAGTTTATTTGAGAAAGTGTTATCAGTATTTCATGTTTTTTTCAAATCAATTTTGTCTTTTCTGAGTAAGAGATGGATGATTGTTAATCAATATTTATTTACTTTATTTTATTTAAATTTATTTATTTTTTAGCTAAATTTCTTTTTTGTTTATAAAAAAGATCAAGAAAAATAAGAATTATTTCTTTTATAAGAAAGAATGCTATATTTTTGTCTTGATTGATTATCATTATTGTTAACTTTTTTTTTCAATTCTATTGTTATTGTTTAGTATTACTTTTTGTTTAATTTAATAGCCGCAGCTATCAAATAAAGAAAATTACAACAAGTGGCGTTTCTCAGATTATTAAAAAAAACAAAGCAACAATACAGATTAGGAAAGATTTTTTAATTTGAATGTTGTTTTTCTGTCCTTTATCTTAAGCAACCCTCAAAAAAGTTGTTGTTTGCATGGAAAAGGAAATAATGAAATATAACCAAAGACAGGTCTTACATTAATCTTTATTATTATTATTCACGCATCTATTTTATTTACCAATTTATCTATCTCTATTGATCAATATGAAATCCTTGTAATTTAACTTGAAAAACAAGTTCATCTATAATTGATAAAGAATTTAAGGTGAAAAACATTCATAAAAGATTTAAGTGAATGCTTTGATTAGTGGAGATTAGGAGATACTAAAAACTACCTTTTACCTAGATACCCTAATGTTAATATGATGTTTTAATTTATAAATATACATAATAGGAATGCATACCAATGATACAAACTTTCACTGATCAAATCTACTAGCATAAAAGATCACACCTATGAAGTATTAAAATTTTTAGGAGTGTTTAGAGTATGTTGGCTATAATATCTCAAAATTGCCAAATTTGAAATAAGATAAATAATGTATTATTAAATTATTGGTTGTTTTTGTGGCACCACTTCATAATTATAAATGGAAAAGTTAATAGAAAGTAACGCAATAATTGCCACCTCAATGTATATTCAAATTTAAGATTTGTTTAGAAACTAGATGTAGTTCGATCATTTTTGGTGTTGTTATTTTACTCTTATTATGTTAACACTGAAGATGATATCATTTCAAATGCGACTGTTAATTTAATACACAATTGTGGTATATTGTTGTGTTACTTGTTTATCAACCTATCTAAACATCATTATTATTATTATCTATAATTAATTATTCTCAAGAAATAAAATAATCGAGGAATGTCAAAAATTGGAGAAAAGAAACTAATTAACTGTTCTAATTCAGACTTATTTTAATTACAAGATTTCTTTATTGATCACAGTTATATATTTCTCATTATTATTTTTATTATGTGGATAAAAATAATTCAAAATAATCAAATTGAATTTATAACTACGTATATTTTATTTTTATTTATTTATTTTTTATTTTTTGTCACTGTGCTTAAACCTTAAATGAAAAATTAAAAAAGAATGATTCTTATTTGAGGTGTGTGGTTTTATCTCTAAGGACGGTGAAGGTGACAGCGAGGGAGAAGATGACAGTGAAGAAGAGGATAGTGAGAAGGAATGGTGCAGAGTGTGTGACAGATGTTTCTCTAGCGCTGAGGCTTTGGCTGTACACGTGTCTGAACACATAGTCTGTGGCAAGGAAGGATGCACGTACACTGCACACGTGAGTCTTGTACAGCTGCACATCAGACTTCAGCACTCAACTGGCCTGTACAAGAGAATAAAAGAATCCACCCAGTCCATAGAACAATGGAGAGAACAGAGAAAGAAGTCAGTTCAACATTTTTTCTATAATATATTGTATTAGCTGGATTTAAGTGCTCTACTATCACACGTAGTGTTATTTTTTTAAAAAATATTTCTTAATTTGTTGGGTTTATAAACTATTGAAGAATCATTAAAATAATTTTACTAAGCAAGAATATCTTGATGCCACAGAGATCTCCCCTCCCCTGAATGAGCATATAATTTGCCTCGGAATGAGTGTGCGTTCACCCCGAATGAGCATGTGTTCACCCCGTTGTTTTGCTTAGTCATGGACAGGGCTAGCCGAACAGAAACCTATGCTCATTATCCCCGCCCTTAAATGTTATATTTCCAGGAATAGCAAAGGATTTTTCCTTATTTAATAGGAATTATCTTTAATTAAAATATGTGAAGCTTTTTCTCAAATATTAACTTCCATACTTCAGAAGGTTCGTCTGGGATTAAATCCCCGTAGTTCTTTTTTACTTAGCACCTATTTCCTTCCTTAGGAATAACATTTTTGAAAATAAACCAAATTTGGCATTTTAATAATTTTTTTAATTTGTCGGAGCCCCAAATTTAAACTTAAGAATTTATTTAATCTTAAAAAATCACTATTTCACTTCGATCAACTAGTGATTTGGTAATATTACAAGCCCATTAAGCCCGTGGGAATGAGTTTCATTTTAAATTTAGAAAAAAGTAAAATTAAGTAAATTAATTAAGATATCTATTTAGATAAGTTATTATATTTATTTGAAGACCAACAAATCAAAGCAAACATTTATTTTTATTGGAATAAATGTGGCTACCTTAGCTTAGCAGTAACAAATCATTTTGAGGTGCATTGTCGTTGAGGTACTACTTGATTAAATAAATGAGCCCTAATATATTTTACCTTAATTCTATTTTAACATGCTTAAGAGTTTATTATTTTACTTACCTTAATAGGAATTATTGTTTTTTTTTAAGGAATTTCCCTACAAAGGAAATTGTTGAGATGAAAAAGGCTAAGCTCAAAGAGATGGAAGAAAGAGGTGAAAGACTTCAGCCTGACAACAGAATACCCAGAAAACGTCGTGGTGAGTCTATTTCAAAATAATTTACATACTACTGTGCGGGCCCTTAGCTACCTTGACAGCCAACCCAAATTTGTTTTGTAACCAACAAATAAAACAGCCATAAAAACTCATGAAACATTTATATTTAAGAAAATATACACAAGAGTGGAATGTGTACTATTTTGTGTGCTACATTCGCATACAGTGGTCTACTATAAAAGCCAATAATTTTTTTGAAATCATTGCTTCTTTTTTAGAGTTTTGTAGATACTTCTCAAAACCCTTATGCCGAGGGTGATGTGTCCGTCCGTCCGTCGCTCTTTGGTTCATAGGGCCCGAACCGTTCAAGCGAAAGTGCTGAAATTTGGAACCCTGGTGCAACTTTTTGACCCAACCAGAGGAAAAATATACAGAAGTCCATAATTAGATTTGCGCATGCGCAATTCAAAAAAATGTGGTAAACTCAAAAATTTACATTTTTTTAAATTTTTGAGTGGGGTATCAAATGAAAGCTGCTGAAGAGTAGAACACAAATATATATATATATGCTTTTTTAAATTTTGCATTCCTTATAGGGGGAAAAAATCAAAATATACCCCAAAAAAAATTCCCCCCCCCAAACCACAATAGATTCATGCTAATACCTTTTATTAGGGCGATGATATTTCCGGGAGTTAATTCAAAGGTTTTAAAAATTGTCAATTTAGTGCGCAAAAATTTGGGGTGCGCCCAAAATTTTATTTTTCAAAAATTTTGAGTTGGGTATCAAATGAAAGCTGCTGAAGAGTAGGACACAAATATATATTTGCTTTTTTAAAGTTTGCGTTCCTTATTGGTTTATTACTGATAAAAAACATTGTGACCCCCCGGGGAATCGAACCCGGACTCTTGAGATCGAAGACCAGAAATCATAATTACATAATGGGTATGCTTACTCATCTACAAAACCCTAAAAAGTACTTGGGGCAAGTACTTCCCTGTGATTTTTTAAAAGTAAAATCGTCCAATTTCTTTACAAACATCATATCAACTGGTGCAGATTCCCCCTCATTTCACACAAAACAATAACAGTGCACTGCAATGTCAACTTTTTAATTAACTGCAATAGTCTGTTGTCGACAGATACCTTGAAAAAACAAAACAGACCTTTTATAATAAAGGGTGAAGCAGAGAAACTTGCTTTTTTCAAATGTAAATAAAAACAAAACTATTAAAGATATATATACTGGGTGTGGCAAAAGTTCAGCAACGGCTAATTATCTCCGTTAATATTTGAGATATCAAACTGTGGTTTGTTGCAATCTTCATCATGCATAAAAAACTACCTTTGTTTGGGGGTACCCATTTTCCCACCATTTTGGTTGCCGCCATATTGGATTCAACTTTAAAATTTCAAATTGGAACCCCTATTATAATGTGATACATATTTGGAAAGGCCTTGATAAAAGAAAACATTTGCTGTAAACCAGAGATTTTTATCTTTCGCCGTTTCAAAATGGCGGCCAGTTGAAATTACAAAATTGAAATTTTCAATGTTTGATTACGGCCAAAGTAAAGGTTTTAGGGGAAAAAATGCAAGAGTTAAATTATCCTATTTTAATCTCAAAAATTCAAAATTGGTTTAAAAAAAATATTTGTATTTACATTTTCGGTTGCGAGTAAAATGACTACATGAGTTGCTATAGCAACCAAATAAAAATAAGAATTCGGAAAAAATAGCATTGAAATTTTATTGTTTACCCTAAAATAAGACAAATTTACCCTTGCATTTTTTCCCCTAAAATCTTTACTTTGGCCGTAATTAAACATCAAAAATGTCAATTTATGTAATTTCAACTGGCCGCCATTTTGAAATGGCGAAAGATAGAAAGCTCTGGTTTGAGGCAAATGTTTTCTTTTTTCAAGGCCTTTCTAAATATGTATCACATTATAGGGGTTCCAATTTGAAATTTTAAAGTTGAATCCAATATGGCGGCAACCAAAATGGTGGGATAATGGGTATCCACCAAAAAAAGTAGCTTTTTATGCACTATGAAGATTGCAACAATCAGAAGTTTGATATCTCAAATATTTACGGATATAATTAGCCGTTGCCGAACTTTTCCCACACCCTGCATATACATATATATATATATTTTTTTTTTTTGTTGCTAGTATTAATTACACAGGATTAATATAATACAGAAAATTTAAAATAAATTAGTTTTAAAAATATCTTTTAAGTGGAAATCGTTGTTTTTGATGCATTGGTTCAACTGCTATCTGAAGTTTCTGTCAACTCTCTCCAGTAAATGTTATGGCGTCTAGGGCTTTGGGACGGCTGCTGTATTAAAAATTTTAGTTTAATTTATCAATCAATTGATATGTACAGTTGTAGTGTTTAGGGCTGTATTATTATTTGGGTAAATACATGTATCAAATTTTCTATGCAATTATTTACTTATTTAATTCTGTTTCAGCTAATAAGAAATGGTTACCGAATGGGAATTTTGTAACGGCAAAGAAACAACGCCTTACTAGAACAAAACAATCTCTTATCAGTAAGAAAATATGTTAATTACTATGAATAATTAAATATTTAGTGTTTCTTATAATTAAATACATTTATCGCCCACCACATGTAAACATTCCTATCTTGAACGGACGGTAAAGTTCTATTTTACTGCCCTAGGGCCTGTAAAAATAAAGTATGCATTTTTACAGGCCGCTAGTTTGAGAAGTGGCCGCGGTGTGCCGGAAGTGCTAGTAGTTCTAAGTGTCAGCTGTTCAATTTGTAACATTCAATATTTTTATAACTGCGGTTTGTTTTGGTACTGATGTAACCTTAATTTTCATTAAGGGTTTTGAAGATTACGGCAAAATAGAAGTGTAAAAGTGTATTTTGTTATATTGTCTTATTAGTGGGGTGAGGGGGGGGGGGGATAAAATATTGTACCCACCACGAGCATTAAGCACCATGACAGCCCTTATGCTGTCAAACTTCGCCCTCGGCCTATAATTACTCCCTTAGGGCCCGGCCACACAAAAAGCTACGCTATGCGAGCTAGTCATGCTACGTCTGCTAGCTATGCGAGCTACGCTATCTATATTTAGGCAGGGTGGCCACACAGAAAGCAACGTTTTTAAGCGATGTTTTTTTAGTCTCGTTCGACATGTTGAGTAAGAAGGATTACAGCAGCTCTAATGAAGAGCGATTGCTTTTATTTACTTTATGTAAGCGAGCAAAAAAAGAAAAGAAAGCGGGCCTTTTGCTTTTATATTATTATTATTTATTAGGCTCATCAGCACCTACCCTTCATTTTTCTGTTATTCAAGTACTTACTGACCTTAAAAGTTACTCAATTAAAGCTGGATGTAGTTTGATGTGTACTATTTATACACCAAAAGTAGTATATAATTTAACTAATGTAATTTTGTTGTTGATTATAGGTACTTTGCCAGCTAGTTGTCTAGAAGAAGAGCCAGTAAAAGACAAGGTTGACGAGTGTTTCAGTGATGGTGAGTGGTGTGAGGACCCAGATGTTGGCACCACTGCTTTTGGTTCTTCAAATCCGCCACTCAGTGTTGTTAACACCTCTTTACTTTCGCTCATGTCTAATTATGATTCTGATAATGACTCAGATAACGACTCATCAAATGGTAAAATTCTCAATCTTACAATATTAAGAAAGTTAACCCTCAGTAGCTTTACCTGCTCAATTCTCTTTTCTTCAGTGGTTCTGTTGTTTGTAATCTGTATACAAGTAAAACAAATCGGTCCCATGCATCAAACAGTGATACCATATTTAAATCCCTTAATAACTATTTAAATTATAAAAAATACAAAAAGATTGAATATTTAAATTATTTATTTTTAAACATTAAAAAATTGTTCAACAGGTGTGTTGTGTTGTTCACTACTTCTTTTTTTATTTTTCAACATTATTTTTGTATAGTTAGATTTATATTTAAAAGGAAGAAGAATAATTTTTGAATCAAAATAGTTGGACCAGTTAACAATAAATATTTGTTGATAGTTTTTGGGGGTTTAGGGGCCCCCAAATTTGGAGCTTTATTTTTTATTTATTTATTTATTTTTTTTCGATTTTTCCCAGGGTTGGCACCCGGGTGGGGAATATTAAAAAACCCACCCGGGTAAAATGAAAAAAACCCATGTTAATTTCCCCGGGTTTTTTTGAAAAATATGATATATTGAAAAATCGGGTACGGAGTACCTCGGAACGTTTCCTCACTTTGGGGGCCACTAAAGTAGCCTCCAAGGAGACCCTAGAGGAAGCAGTAGGAGATCCCAGATTAGAGGAAGCAGCAATGGGCATGGACAGTACTTGAATGGGTGACCGTTTTGAACTAACTGATTTTCTTATTATTATTATT
>KZ651244.1:76779-104108 GCA_001010745.2 Gerris buenoi
GGGGGGGGGGGAGAGCATAATGAACCTTTTTTGAGACCCAGTTTCTATAGCATTGTTCCCTCTACCTCTACCCCTTCCTTTCTTTGAGGGTCCAAGCTTCTGCGCAGACATTTTTACAGCCAAAAAGAGACATTTTTAACAACCACTCTTTTGGACTCAGGGGCTCTCAAATAATGTAAATTCTTCCAAATCAAATTTTCGCACCATCACAAAACTTTCTCTTTGTATATAATACCACCTATATGAGAAAGTAAAAACTACACTAGAATGAATAATTTACTGCATAGGCTATGCTTTCATGGGTTGTCAGGTAATGGATGACTTGATTTTCCAGTGAAATCTGGGCCGCAAAAGAATTAAAGTGCCTAGTTTCGCTTATTGGAGACATCTTCAGGAGTGCATCCTGGTGTTAACTAGCAGCAAGCAACAACAAGATATAAAATCAAAGCAGCAACATATCTTGTTGGTTTGAGTTACGTGAGGATGCACCTCACCCCTGAAGTTGCACTTGAAGCACCGGAAAACCAAGTTATACACGAGAATAAATTAAATTTGATCTTCAAATATTAATTTTTTTTAACAGAATAAAATATAATTTGTCGATCTTTAACTTCACATTTTCTTTTTAATAGAAAATCATGCCGATTCTTCAGTACAATAAATTATTAGTGATTAATATTTCTTTTACACCAAATCAGCTTTTATCTGTGGTTTAATTGTTGTATTTTGTAAAATATTTTGTATTTGTTTAATATTACTGAACTTTCTATAACACCCCCTCGTGTCCTTGTTTTTGGATTATATAGGAGAGGATGTCTGGCCACCTTAGTGTTACAAGCGTATTTTAAGTTAGTCAAGAAAATTAAAAAAATAAGTTATTTAAAATTATAAGTTAGTTAAGAAAATAAGCTGCATGACTTTATTTCATAAGCAATATGTATTACCACCTACTGTATTTGAATGCTGGCAATACAACAAGAATCAACCTTTCATATTGACATATCCAAGTATAAACAATGAAGCAAGATAACCTGGAGGCTTCTATTTTTTTTTTCTAGACAGCCTCCTTTGAAGACTAACTGTGTATTTCAGCTTCCATTGCTTCCTGCCACTGGACATTATCTTTTGAACAAACCGGTCTAAACTTTAAATGTTTTTTTACCTTGTTTTCTTATAGCACTAGAGGATGTGTTGCCATCTTGTTTAACACGCCCCTCTTCCCCAATGTCTTCCGCTCCTAATTAATATATGGAAGCTCAGTGTTCACTTCTGTCTTCTCTTCTTCACCGCATACTGAACAGATGGGGCCATCTTAAACTTTTAATAATGTCAGATGTCTTCTTAGGTGCCAGTTTCATTTTAGGACTCCTACCAGGTTTCTTAGGGTGGGTATATTCAGTCCCTGGAGGTATCTAGTTTTCCTAATGTTTAACTTCGGCTTTAAGCCTATCCAAGCCTTCTATTCTTTTTCCTAGTCACTTCTTGATAGCTGATAGCTACCAAAAAGAAAGATAATGCACTCTACTTAAACCATGGCATATTGTCATGTTCCTGAAACTTTGAAAGCCTGAATTTACAAAATAATTATAAACTGATAAGTATATTGATATATTATAACATTTGAATTATTTATTTTATTATTTTCTTGTTTCAGTCAAAAAAGTAACGAGTGTTGGAGGAACACCCAAGACTGAAGAGAAAGAAGAAGAATCAGATGGGAGTGAACCTGAGGAAGCAGCCATTGTGAGACAACAAGACCTATCTGGTGGTGACGTAGGACTGAGTGTACCCTGCGGAACGACCACAAAAAAATCCAAAGAGGACAACCTAACTTCTCCTAGTCGGCCATCAAATAGGAATCAAGGACAGAAGAAATGTAGACGCTCAACCAAAAAGCCTGTCCATCTTTTCGTACCAAACAGACAGACTACTTTACTTGAAAAGGTAAACACTTCTACCCCTTTAGTAAATAAGTGCACTTGTATATAAAAAAACATCAAATAAAATTATACATAAAAATGATCAAATTACCATTCACAATTATTAATTAGAAAGTTAAAAAGTGTATATTGTTAATACCAAACAAATTAAAAAAATTTAAATAAATTTATTTATTTAATTCTGATTATAGTGATCCCTTATTAATTAATAGAAGAACTGTATTTTAAAGGTCATACAGGGATATAAAAACCAATTCTCTCCTTTACGTCTTGGCTATATTTCGACCTCCTCTTAGGTCATCTTCAAGCCTAAAAAGTAATTACTTAATTAAAAACAATGTTTTAACTATTTTACTACAATGCTGAACAGGCAATTATTAATAATTATAACTAAACCTTTAAATTAACCTATTTACCTTCAGTGATTACAAATGATATCTCGTTCCAAGTCAAAAATGTTTACAAAAAATTTCATTACTGTTGTCATTACCTCCTTGGTAATTCGTCTACAACTGTTTTCTAACAAAATTGAAATATTAATTTAATAAAAACCTCCTATCCTCCTTAAAACTAATTTAACAATAAAAACGGAAAAAACATGTTTATCACAGTCCAATTTATATCACAGTAACAAATATTTGGTAATTAATTACATACATCTATATTACAAACCCAGGTTCATTATACTAAAAGACTGTGTTACATATGGCATTTAAATGATTCCTGTATAAAACTTATTTAAGTCTCTACTATCTTTTTTAAAATTAATGCTATTTCTATTCCTTGATAGCTTTAGAGCTTCTAATGTAAGTATTTTTTTATTATTGGGTTCATTCATGAGTAGCTTTGTATTATTGAAGTTGAATTGGTGATCTGTTACTGTACAATGAGCTGCCAGCGCTGTCTTGTTATCTTTTGCTCTAACATTCCCTTCATGTTGCTGTCGTCTGTTCCTCCAGGTTTGTCGAGTTTCCCCAATGTATACTCCTGGACATGATGAGCAAGGTACCTGATAAATAATCCCCATTTTATCTCTCAACTCCAATTTATCCTTTAATTTTGAAAATAAGTATTTTCCATCTTATTTATCGATTTGTGCCCAAAAGATAAATCGCATTCCATTTCTTTGAACAATTTAGCTACTCCCTCTGATAACCCTTTTATATAAGTCAGACCTTTAAATAATTTTTTTTTTTTTTTTTTTTTTTTAATGCTATATATTAACTTCACTTCTTTGGATGGGTGCCTGCCTGCCTGTCGTCAAAATCTTTGGAAGGCTCTAGTTAACCCAATTCCAATCATCCAATCGAGCTGAAACAGGGCACATAGACTCTCTACCAATACAAAAACATTCTAACAAATTAATTAATTAATTTTAATTAAATTAATGGATTTTTAAATTTAATTTAAAAAGTAATAAAAATAAAATTAATTAATTGGTTTTTAAAATCTTTGGAGGGTTATTTAACTCATGTGTAGTCATCCAATCATTCTAACAAATCAATTAATTAATTTTTCAATTTAATTAATTATCTACTCAATTTACTCCTTACAACATAAATGGATGAATATAAATGGATTATATATATCAATATATAAGTTTTTATTATAATAAAAACTTTGTTTTTATGGGCTAGTATTATTAAATCTTAGCACCCTTTTCTTGGCAGACATGCTCCAACATTTATTTTTTTATTTTTATTTTTTTTTTTTTTATTTAAATATGTTTGGTTAAAGAGAATTGAATGTTAAAAAAAATTACTATCATTTAGTCAATATTTATACTGAATTTTAAATTTAGTATCTTCTAAGATACTTTGCCAAGTTGTAGTAAATATTAGGGAAATCCTGTAAGATACTTTGCCAAGTTGTAGTAAATATTATGGAAATCCTGTAAGATACATTGCCAAGTTATAGTAAATATTAGAAAAATCCTTCAAGATACTTTGCCATGTTACTAGAAGAAGTAGTAAGATCCTAGAAAATACTTTGCCAGGCAAGGGATGGAATAAAAACAGGTAACATTTTATTTTTCTATATAAAAAGAGCATATATTTCAATATTAGAAAACATTTTTCATGATTATAAATAAATATTTAGTAAAATACAAAATTTAAACACTGTGAAAAGTTAAAAAACAGTTACGATTAGTAGTAAAACATAATCTAACTTTACATTTTTGGCAGTGAACAGTCGTCTGTCCTTTGTGGCAACTACGGCATTTGCCCTTCGTGGAAAATATAGGAAAATGTCCAACTTG
The DNA here is from genome assembly GCA_001010745.2 of Gerris buenoi. NCBI lineage: Eukaryota > Metazoa > Arthropoda > Insecta > Hemiptera > Gerridae > Gerris > Gerris buenoi. Next base: position 80,980 of record KZ651244.1, read on the forward strand.
GTCTAGTCTAATGGCAGAAGACACTAATGAGGCAGGAGTCAACCTAGGGGGAGGAGGAGTTGGTGATCTGCTGCTTCTTTTTGAATTTGTTGGTCGACGATATAGAGTCATACTCTCTGCTAGAGTAAGTCGAAACTGTTTTAGAGTCATGGTCCTTTCCATAGGAGCATCTCTTTTATATAGACACCATGAATTTATAACACAGATATCTAATAGATGCCCAAAAATGGCCATATACCACTTATGTGTCCTGAGATTGGTTCTGTATAATGAGATAAGCATGTCACTCAGGTCCACTCCTCCCATGCTTTTGTTGTATTGAGATATAATTGCTGGATATTCCACTTCAACTTTTTTTTTTAACTCCTTCGACCACCTCTTGACTTTCCCAACTGGATTGGCCCCTGTAAAGGTACTAGCAACTAGTACTGGTTTATTATCGTTCCATTCAACAACTACTATCTCTTTCTTATTGTCGACAAATTCACGGAAGCTCCCTCTCTTTCTTTGTTTTTTTTCAGGTTCCAGGGGAGCGCCTCTCAATCTATTTCTCCGCAGGCTTCCTACGCTTAGTAATCCATATTCTTTTCTCAAAAAGACCATCATATCCAAATTGGAAAAGAAATTATCAAAATAAACTGTCTTCAATCTTGGATCAGGGATACTTTTGCTGAGAGCAATAATACACTTAGAACTAAAAGAAAAGGTGTCTTCTTTTGAGCTAAATGTTATACCTCTAAAAGTGTCTGCTCCTCCATACATTATAAAATCATAAACTATACCTGAGACTCCAGATCTAGCAAACATCTTAAAACCCCACTTGGTCGGTTTTGATTTGATATATTGTTTCCTTGAGCCAGCTTTTTTCCCTTTGTATGGTATCATCATCTCATCAATAGAATAATTACTTTCAGGGGATATAGCCTGACAACGTTGTCTTATAATGTCTAATAATGGCCTCACTTTGAAATAACAATCACTATTAGCCTCTGAATTGTCATTCAGATGCAAAAACTTCCTTATTTTTTGATACTTTTTCAGTGGCATAATGCTAGCTACTTTGTCATGCCTACATTCACGAGACCAGTAGTCTGTGTAGGCAGGCATTTGTATAACTCCCATAATTAACTCAATTGCCAAGAAGTTTAACAAATCGTCCCTCACAAAGTTACAGCACACCCCACTTACTTGAGTACTGTAAAGATTAGTTTGGTACAGGATTGTGTCAATGCAGTCATCGGTGAAAAGAGAATAAAAATAGTCAATAGGTTCCATCGGATCCTCCTTCTTTATTTCTACTTCAGGAACAGTTACCAGCCCTCTAAATGGCTCCTCCTTCCACCTAAAACAAGAAAGTAAATTTGAAGTAAGTTAACAGCAATTCTCATCTCTATAAGGCATTCATAGGTTTCAAAAAAAAGAAAGTCAGATGTTCACAAACCTGAAATTCATCCTCCGCCTTGGAATTTTTCGGGGTCTACTTATAAGTCGATCAATGCTTTTTTCGTTTCTCCCTCTTTTATTTTTTGTTGATGTAATTTCTTTATTTATTATAATTTTTTCACCAGTGTTGGAACAGGATGGAGCTTGATCACTTACTAAATCAGAGGAGATTTCCTGCAGTTGTTCCTCATCTCTGTACAACTCTTCATCTCTTACTATATGAAACAACTCATTCATTTCAGCCTCTAATGTGTGCTCTAAGTTTTCCATATTAGGCAAATGTTCTATCTCTATGTCTTCATTTTCTTCTCTTTCCTCGTCTGACTCAACTTTAGGCTTTGGTACCAGCGATAAAATATATTTACCTCTGCTTGTAAAATAAGGTTTCTATAACAAATAAAAGAAAATCATGTAAGCAGACGAAAAAAACAACAAAATAAATCATATAAAAAAACCAAGCATATAAAAGTAAAACAAGCAAATTATTAGAGGAATATTGTAGAAATCTCTGTCCAGTTGCCAAAAAACATTACTACAGTCAAAGTGGCAAAGTATCTCTGAAGATACCTTTGATAATTACTTGATATTTACTAAATTAATTACTGCTTCAATAATCTAAACACTGTTTATTGTTTCTTATAGTATAAGTAATGGATAACATAAAATCAAACTTCCTAGAATTGAGTTATGGAGTAAATATAAATGGATAAAACTTACCTTTGCTCTGAGAGAAGCCATGGTGCAAGTACCAGAGAGGGTTGAAAACGAACAAACCTTTTTCATAACATTAGAGGTTATTTAGGGTTACCCAAGTTTGTCAACTTCTACATTAAAAACTAAATAAAGATTTGAAAAGCATTGCATACAGTCAACACTGTCTGGAGATTTTATAGAAATTATAACAAGTGAGGTATCTTCCAAGATACTCTGTCAAGAAAAGGGCTAAAAAGGTTTCTTGTTTCAATTGACTCTCACTCAAAAAATTGGATACTAACAATCAATTTAGTCAGTTAAAAAATGAAATTGATAGTTATAAATCTATGGGTGTAATGTTACATGTGATGTCTTGAACCCATTAAAAATTATGATAACATGGTCACTGATTGTAGTTGACTATGACAGCTCACCTTATTTAAAAAAAATTAATATGGCATTGATTTTCAGTTGCTGAAGGATGACATATTGAGAGAAAGGAACCATCTGCTGCAGTGTGTCAGGTTCATTGTGGAAAATAACTTCTTCAATGATAAAAATCAAGCTAGTTCGTCCAAAGAACAGAATAAATCTGATACAATGTTATCGCCATCAGCCTATTCCGAGGAAAGTTCCAAATGCATCTTTGACATTCCTTCTGACACATCTCAACTCATCGCTTCTGCTTAGTTTCCTCATTCAATATTGCACTTGTTCAGTTTAAAACCTAACTGTACCTAATATACTTATTCAATTAAAAAAACCAACTATACTTATTCAGTTTTTAAAAAAGTGTGTACATAATTATGTCTCCTTTTGTGTTATAATAAATACATTTCTACTTAGTCAAACTTCTTTTTTTACACTTTAACAGATTATTTTAGTTTATGGCGAATTGTAACAGATAATTTCAGAGCTATATTCATTTTTTTTTAATGTTAAAACTAAAGTTGGCTTATCATGAACTAAGAAATGTATTTATTAGCATTTTAATTTATAAAATAAATATCAGACATCTAAGATTTCGAACCCCAGTATGTTCGATCTTATAAGGTTGAAAGTGATTTTTTTATTCTAATAAATACATTTTTTAAAATTGGTTTATTGGAAATTAGTGAATCTACAGGATTTTAACCGTTGTTTTTTTTACACACACCTTAAATTAAATTTTCTATTATGAATACAATTTATACCGAAAGTCAATCTGAATAAGGTAATATGTTAATCTATTATATTTATTTTTTTATTCTAGAATTCTTTAAATAAATCTCATTAGACTTACAAGTAACAATTTTACTTCAATTTAACTCTGTGAATAAGCTCTGTTGGTAGGTGAAAGCTAAAAATTAAGTCACAAAAAACTTCTTGCTAAATAGGCGGAATTTAAGGATTGACTTATATACTGAATTTGACTTGCTTTCTTAGTATTTTTTGCCATAAATAAAAGGGGGGGGNAAAAGAACCATCAATTAATTTAATAAGAAATTTCACGACATATGATTTTAGAGATATTCTCCACGTAAGTATGACAGTCCAAGAGACTTAGCTACTTGTTCTGTCATGTAACTTCTTTGGCTACCACTATCTGATAATGCCCGAGTGTTTACTGTGTAATTATTTTCTAAATTAGCTAAAGTTACCGTTGCAGTTTGCATGGAAACTTTACACTTGACTTCCTTCTGAATTGAATCGATAGAGGTTATTTTCCTATTTTCAGGTGAAACTACCGCTACTATTTCCTCCCCTTTTTTGGTATTCTTGAAGAAAAGACTACGATGATGTTTTCGTTTTTGTTTGCAGTAATAACATACTTTATCACTTCTACAATCTTTTGCCTGATGTTTATTTTGAAGACACAAAAACACGCTCCTTTTATACGTTCCTTTCTCGCATCTACAGTTGGATATTTTTTACAATTGTCACTCCAGTGTGACAAGGAACAAAAATGGCATCTGGGCTGAACTGTGAGTGCACTGGTGGTTGAAGGATTGAACTTAGATCCTTCTTTTTTGAAATTTAAATTTTTTGTTTCGTTCCAATTAGTTAGTTTACCCATCACTCGTTCTTTTATTGTAATTATTTTATCAAGCCTATACCTAAGTTCTTTGCACTCATCAGTATTTTCTTTAGTCGGGTTATGCAATTCAAACTCTTCTAATTGTAAAATAATTTCGGGGGGAAATTTAGATTTAATTAACGACACGAAACTAGAGTGGTCTAAATCTTCTCCAAGTCCTTCTAACGATCTACAGTAAATTTCTATTTCGTTTAATGTAACTCTTAATTTTGAAGTTGTATTATTAGATTTGCCTAAATTCCTAAACCTTTCGTAAATATTTTCTAAAATTAATTTTTGATTTCCGTATCTTTGTTTTAATAATGAAACTGCAAGTTTATAGTTATTTTCGGAAAGTGTCATTCCGCCAATGCACTCAGCTGCTTCACCTGATAGTAGTCCTTTTAAATAATTAAATCTGTCTATTGGAATTAAGGATTCATTTTTGTCAATAATTGACTGAAACGTTTCCCAAAAATCATTCCATTTTAACCTATCTCCAGAAAATGAAGGAAGTGAAATTTTTGGCAACTTGGCTGGTGCGGTCTTATTATTACAATAATTTGAATTTATATTTTGAATGACATTTCTTCTTTCCCTAGCTTCTATTAAATTTGTTAAATCTACTGCTATATCATTACTATTTAATCCTATTTCCATAAATCCCTCTACATCGTTTCCAAATTTGTCTATCTCTTCAGAATTTACTTGAGAAGCTGTATCAAGATCTTTCACTAAAGTATTAAATGTTTCCCTATATTTTGCTAATTTCCCTAATAAACTTTTTGCCTTATCTAGTGTTCCAAATTCTCTATTTTCTTCTAACCATAATTTAGCTGTGTCTAAATGATCTCTTTTCTTTACTTGGCCTAATGCTCTACGAATATTACCTATATTTGCCATAATAAATTTACTATTCCCAGTAAATATGAAAGAAAACGAAGGAAAACGAGAACTGAAGCAACAATTTTAAATTTAGATAAATTTATACTTATTCAATTGATCCCAAACGGCTTTCTTCTTTGATGTAATTTTGAATTCGTTCTTCTAAAGTTTCTTCTTTGTTTTTCTATAAATTTTTCACTTTTCTATTAATTTTTCCACTTAATATTTTGATGTAAATTTTGACACTTATTATTTATTTATTTTATTTANTATATTTGCCATAATAAATTTACTATTCCCAGTAAATATGAAAGAAAACGAAGGAAAACGAGAACTGAAGCAACAATTTTAAATTTAGATAAATGTATACTTATTCAATTGATCCCAAACGGCTTTCTTCTTTGATGTAATTTTGAATTCGTTCTTCTAAAGTTTCTTCTTTGCTGTTCTATAATTTTTTTTTTTTTTTCACTTTTCTATAATTTTTTTCACTTTAAATATTTTTATGCAAAATTTTGACACTTATTTATTTATTTATTTTATTTATTTATTATGATTTTAATTATTTTTTTATTTTTTATTTTTCAAATTTATAAACTGTCAGTCACTAAACTTTGAAACTAAATTTACACTCACTGCTACTATTGGTCCGCACTTCGTATTCTCGTCTAGATCGTATTCTCGTCTGCTACCATTTCTTGTATTATTATATTATTATATTATTTATTGTATTATTATATTATTCTCGTCTGCTACCATTCTTATCTTTACATATGACACACACTTTGACATATATAAACAAAACAAAACAAAAAATGTCACTACAAAAAATTACGAAAAATAAATAAAAAATAAACTAAGTTGGTGGATCCAGGCCAGCACAGGACCCCCTCCCCAGCTTGAAGAAGCGAACAGTCTTATGAGTTTTAGCGATCTCATCAATTTTTAAAAGGCTAGCAGGCTTAACTCTGCCTATTGACAGAGTTTTATTTAAGCTGGCGTGTTTAATGACAAAGGTCTTTTCAGATTTTTGGACAACTTCGTAAGGGTCTTCATAAGGTGGTTGGAGTCCACCTTTGCATTTGTCAACTCAGACAAAAACATGAGTGCACTTTTTTAGGCTATCTGGGAGGAAATTTTTTATTATGTATAACAGGTCGTGAGGTGAGAATTTTGAAGGATCTAAAGTATTGTCGTAATTTATCAACTACATTTTCGGTTCATTAATTTCCGGTTTAACTGAGGTCCGGATTGCCAGCATTATAAAAGGTAGTTCTTCAGTCCAATGAGAAGGGTTATCAGATATTCTTATCGCTGCCTTGAGAACTCTGTGGAATCTTTCAACCATTCCGTTGGACTGCAAGTGATATGCCGTTGTCCTTATCCGTGCAGTACCAAGTAGCTTGGTTAATTCGCTGAACAACCTTGATTCAAACTGTGAACCTTGATCCGTTGTAATTTGGACGGGAACGCCAAACCTGGATACACATTGTGAGATAAAGGTTCTAGCTACAGTTTGAGCAGTAACGTATTCGATGGGGTATGCCTCAGGCCACCTAGAGAATCAGTCTATAATTGTTAGAAGGTACTGAAAGTTATTGGATGGAGGTAATGGCCCCACTAGGTCCATATGAATGTGTTGAAACCTACCTGGAGGGATGGCTATTGCATTAGTAGGGGACTTTATGTGACGGTTAACTTTTTGACTCTGGCATTCTAGGCAACTTCGATACCATAAATTTATGTCTTTGTTTATGCCAGGCCAAAAGTATTTTGAGCATGTTTTTATCCTATTAGACCTTATGCCTGGATGGGACAACCCATGGAATTGTTCAAAAATAGTTTTTCTCATGTCGTTTGGTATGTAAGGCCGGTTTGTTCCTGTTGACGTCTCACACCAAATTTCATAAGGTGTTGCTGGAATCTTAAGATTATCGAGCTAAATACTATATTTTCTTTTCGGTTGGCTAACCTCTGTTTCAGCTCTCCGTCTTCTTCCTGAAGCTTCAATAAAAGTTCCCAATCAGGAGTAAAATCGAATGCTTCAATTCTGGACAATGCATCTGCCACCACATTTTCACTACCAGTGATATAACGGATATCTGATGTGAACTGTAATATGTAATGCAGGTGTCGAGCTTGTCTGGGTGATCTTTCTGTCTTAGTATAGAGTGCTGTAGTTAAAGGTTTATGATGGGTCATTATAAAAAATTCTCGACCTTCAACCATGTAGCGGAAATGTTTTATGGCTAAATAGATTGCCAGAAGTTCCCTATCGAACGCTGAATATCGAGACTGGGTAGGCGTTAATTTTCGGCTAAAAAAACCTAACGGCTCCCATCCTTTATTCCCTTTTTGCTGTAGGAGAGCACCAACTGCTGTATTTGATGCGTCAGCTACAATGCTGAGAGAAGGGTTTTCTCTAGGGTAGGTCAACAGTGTTGCATTAGCTAAAGCTTGTTTAATTTCTTTAAAAGCAATTTTACAATTATCTGGCCAAACGAATTTTGTACTAGTTTTCTTATGTGCTTTTTGCAATTGAGCCAAATGTGAATGAATTGGAGTGATTTTATGTGCGAGGTTAGGTACAAATCTATGGTAGTATTGAACCATACCTACAAACCTCTGAACCTGTTTGATGGATTGTGGTTCTGGAAATTCTGAGATCACGGTGATCCTACTTCTTGATGGTCATACACCTTCAGATGACACCTCATTGCTTAAAAATTCTAAAGTTGACACACCGAAGATACATTTAGATGCTTTGATTTTTAGATCGTGTTCAGTCGTTCTAGAAGTTTTCGTAAGTGTTGTTTATGTTCTTCTTCGGTTTTACTAAATATGACAATATCGTCAAGATATACGAAGACGAACTCCAGACCTCTTACAACTTGGTGCATGAAACGCTGAAAACTTTGAGTAGCATCCCGTAATCCAAAGGGCATACGGGTAAATTCAAAAAGGCCAAATGGGGTGATAACTGCAGTCTTATGGATGTCTTTAGGGTCTATTGGTATATTATGGTAGGCTCGCACTAAATCAATTTTTGAAAAAATTTTTGACAGTTGTCGGAAGAAATCCACTCGAAGATGTCCGGAAAAGTTGGTTAGAAGCAACAGGTCGGCGGAGTTACCTGAATTCATCCGAAACAAGAAATATGAAAATGACTTGGAAGTTACCTCAATCCGAAGACCGATTATAGGAAATACAAAAAAAAAAATTAACGGGAGTTAAAAATTACCCGATATTATTCCCAGAAACACTGAAACAAACTGAACAAAACCAAACTTGACTTGAAACCAAACTGAACAAAACAGGTCTAGAAAAAAAAGGAAAATAAAATAAGAATTTAGACAGTTGAATGAATTTTCTTGCTTTGAACTTTCTTGCTGAATGCTCTTGAGAAAAAGAAATTAAAGATATATGATGGCGTGGTAAAGAAGAATCGGTGGAGGTATGGGGGACTTGGAGGATGTAGGGTAGTTAATTGGAGATCCGCTAAATGGCAGCCGGAAACTGGAAACAAGTCTTTCTCAACTACCTTCAAACCTTCAAATAACCTACCACGGTACAAATCATGTCTTCTAATTCACGTTTAAGTGACTCTCGCAAAGCAATAGGAACTCGCCTCGTCGATTGACTTGCAGGTTTCGTTTCATTGGTAATATCTATCTGAACCTCGCCCGAAAACTCTCCTAGGCCACTGAAGACATTGTCATACACGTTCATTATTGACTCTACCTCTTTTTGATATTTCTGATCTATACTATTACATACCTACATAAGATTCAGTAGCTTACAGGATTCTGCTGATAATAAGGGACAGTGATCATAATTTACTATTTGAAATTCTAAATCAAACCAATTATTTTTATTTAATTTTACAATATTTCACATCCAGAGGTTATATAATTTCACCACCAAAAACTTTCAGCCGTGTAGTGGACTCTTTCAAACGTGAATTCGGATCATCCAGAATAGACAACTTGTTTTAACTAACTCACCAACCGACCTTTTAATCAGTAAGTCAACCTTGAGAGTTTTTGCTACAGTACTCTGCAAGGCTAATTAATCTTCTTTTGTCTCCTCTTCTTCTGACTCCGACTCAACTTTCTTTACAGTTCGGGCTTTGGTTTTAGTGAAGCACACTGAAGCAATTTTTTTTCTTTTTCAACCTTCCTTACAAGTATCTCCATATGCAGGGCATTTCTTACCTTCATGCGAATCATATCCACAAAACGTACGTGTGCATATAGTTTCTTTTTTCTTTGCTTTCGTATTTTTCTTGTCGACTTTATTAACTTCATTTAAATCTGTGTTCAAGGGGCGTGTCTATATATACATGGTCTAAGTTTTTGACTTGTCCCATATTATCTTCATTTGGACGGGTTTAAAATATATATATATATTTTTTTTTTATTAAGAAATAAACATTGAATGACAGCGAAACAGGAAAAGTAAACAAAGAAACAAATTAATTGACACGTGACAACCAGGTTTGTGATTGTTATTAATAATTATGTTTAATAGGACTTATCATGTCATCTAAGTTGTCATTGATGACTTTAACAACTTCAACAGCCTCCTTTAAAGTCTTCTAACTGACTTAGGCCCAGTAATAGTTTACTTTTTTTTGGAACTTAATGTTATCTAACTGCTTCGTCAAAACACCAGCTCTTTGTTTTTCTATTGGCACGTACTTTAAATTTAGAAGGCCCCATCATGTCATCTAAGTGTTCATTGATGAGCTACCAACCTTCCTTTAAAACGTTCTACTGACCCTTCAGTATGTGACTTGACTCTATACAACCAGCGACTGTTGATGGCTTTCTTCTCTTTTCTCAAATTACCAAACGTCCAACCCTTGTTATTCTCTAACGAAGCTATCTCTGCTTTCATTGCCTCCTGCCACTGAGCATTATTGACTTTATTGCTTCAGAGTAACTTAATGGTTCATTCATATTAGTTGTTATCAACATTGAGGCTTGATACCTATCAGGAGCTTAGTAGTGGACCACTAGTCTGGTGTTTTTCTGAAGACCCTTCTGATTATGGCCTCCTGCCTCCTAGACCTCAATCCATCATTTTCATAAAAAAAAGTACGTTTTTAGATAATAATACTTCATTCTTAGTCGGTACAAAAACACGATACCCACCATAACCAGAATAACCTACTAGGATACCTTTAATTGGATTTGAATCAAATTTCTTCCACTTCAGATCAGGAACATGTACCTACATAGCTTGTAGACCCAAATTTTCTTAAATTTTTAATGAACCACAATTCAAACGGAGATTTCCCTGCCTCACTACTTTTTCAAGTTAAGTTAATTACATACGCTGCAGTTAAACCGCTTCTCCCCATAGTCCTTTATGTATGTCAACTGACTTTAACCTAGTTTTAGCCATTTCAAGTAATATTCTGTTATCTCTTTCAGCCTTACTTGGTACTGAGTAAGATCCTAGCTCGCATAATTCTAAGCCGTATTAAGCAATCAGTGGAGACTCGATTGAGGAGAGAGCAAGCAGGCTTTCGTGCGCAAAGAAGTTGTGTAGATCTCATTAACACTCTAAGGATTATCCTANAGCTTTAACAGATGAGAAGCTGTTTCTGATCAAACTGATCCCCTCAAAAATAATGAACATCATTATGGACCTGTATGATGGATATGAATGCCAAGTATTGCACTCAGGAAGCTTGACGGAACCCATCAGGGTGAACACAGGAGTGAGACAAGGCTGTATTTTGTCACCAACACTGTTCCTACTGGTCCTTGATTCTGTCATGAGAAAAGTGACTGGGGGTAGGAGAAGAGGTATCCAATGGGGAATTCAAACTCGTCTAGAAGACCTGGATTTCGCTGAAGACATTTGTCTTCTCGCCCAGAGCTTTAAAGACATGCAATTCAAGCTAAATGCCTTAAAAGAAGACGCAGAAGCTACAGATTTGCAGGTTTGTGATTGTTATTAATAATTATGTTTAATAGGACTTATCATGTCATCTAAGTTGTCATTGATGACTTTAACAACTTCAACAGCCTCCTTTAAAGTCTTCTAACTGACTTAGGCCCAGTAATAGTTTACTTTTTTTTGGAACTTAATGTTATCTAACTGCTTCGTCAAAACACCAGCTCTTTGTTTTTCTATTGGCACGTACTTTAAATTTAGAAGGCCCCATCATGTCATCTAAGTGTTCATTGATGAGCTACCAACCTTCCTTTAAAACGTTCTACTGACCCTTCAGTATGTGACTTGACTCTATACAACCAGCGACTGTTGATGGCTTTCTTCTCTTTTCTCAAATTACCAAACGTCCAATCCTTGTTATTCTCTAACGAAGCTATCTCTGCTTTCATTGCCTCCTGCCACTGAGCATTATCGACTTTATTGCTTCAGAGTAACTTAATGGTTCATTCATATTAGTTGTTATCAACATTGAGGCTTGATACCTAAGGAGCTTAGTAGTGGACCACTAGTCTGGTGTTTTTCTGAAGACCCTTCTGATTATGGCCTCCTGCCTCCTAGAGCTCAATCCATCATTTTCATAAAAAAAAGTACGTTTTTAGATAATAATACTTCATTCTTAGTCGGTACAAAAACACGATACCCACCATAACCAGAATAACCTACTAGGATACCTTTAATTGGATTTGAATCAAATTTCTTCCACTTCAGATCAGGAACATGTACCTACATAGCTTGTAGACCCAAATTTTCTTAAATTTTTAATGAACCACAATTCAAACGGAGATTTCCCTGCCTCACTACTTTTTCAAGTTAAGTTAATTACATACGCTGCAGTTAAACCGCTTCTCCCCATAGTCCTTTATGTATGTCAACTGACTTTAACCTAGTTTTAGCCATTTCAAGTAATATTCTGTTATCTCTTTCAGCCTTACTTGGTACTGAGTAAGATCCTAGCTCGCATAATTCTAAGCCGTATTAAGCAATCAGTGGAGACTCGATTGAGGAGAGAGCAAGCAGGCTTTCGTGCGCAAAGAAGTTGTGTAGATCTCATTAACACTCTAAGGATTATCCTAAAGCAGAGTCAGGAATTCCAAACAACCCTCTACCTTACTTTCATTGATTTTGAAAAGGCTTTTGACTCTGTGAACCATCGAGTGCTGTGGAAGGTTGTTAGAGAGTATGGGATCCCCTCAAAAATAATGAACATCATTATAGACCTGTATGATGGATATGAATGCCAAGTATTGCACTCAGGAAGCTTGACGGAACCCATCAGGGTGAACACTGGAGTGAGACAAGGCTGTATTTTGTCACCAACACTGTTCCTACTGGTCCTTGATTCTGTCATGAGGAAAGTGACTGGGGGTAGGAGAAGAGGTATCCAATGGGGAATTCAAACTCGTCTAGAAGACCTGGATTTCGCTGATGACATTTGTCTTCTCGCCCAGAGCTTTAAAGACATGCAATTCAAGCTAAATGCCTTGAAAGAAGACGCAGAAGCTGCAGGTTTGAAGATAAATGTCGCCAAAACCAAGGAGATGAGGTTAAATGCTGCAGGAAATAACCGAGCACTGTTCTTGGGAACACAAAAGCTAGAGATTGTCAGTGAATTTCAATACCTGGGCAGTATGGTAACTATTGGAGGAGGAGCAGATGAGGATGTGAAGAGTCGCATCAAGAAAGCGAACGCAGCCTTTGTACAATTATATCCAATCTGGCGTAACAAAAACATCTCCAAGAAAACTAAAATCCGTCTCTTCAACACCAATGTTAAGACAGTGCTGATGTATGCAAGTGAGACATGGCGAGTAGATGCTAAAATCACCTCTCAACTGCAGGTTTTTGTAAACCGATGTCTTCGGCGCATCATGGATGTGTGGTGGCCAGAAAAAATCACAAATGAAGAGTTATGGAGACTTACTGGACAGGCCCCTATGGATAGACAGATCCAAGAACGGAAATGGAGATGGTTGGGACACACCTTGAGAAAACCTGATGGAGCCATTGAAAAAAAGGCTTTGGAGTGGAACCCACAGGGTGCAAGGAGAAGAGGTAGGCCGAAAGGGAAATGGCGAAGAACAGTGGAAAAGGAGGCTGGACAAATTGGAAAATCCTGAGGTGAACTCAGGAACCTGGCTATGGATCGAGATGGGTGGCGGATTCTCCTGGATGCCCTATGCTCCTATAGGAGTAACAGGAACTAAGTCAAGTCTTTCAGCCACTCCCTTTTGTTTATGTGTGTATGGCATTATTCTTAAATTTATACCTTTTTTGTCCAAAAAATGTTTTACAATTTGATTATTTAACTCTCGGCCAAAATTTATCCGCTCTCACAATAAACTTTCTAATTTTGTCCCCAGCGTCAGACTTGTTTTTCAAAAGCTATACTTGACGAAACCGTGAATAGTCGTCTTTTAAAACTAAGAAATATTTATTTCCACTCATGGAAGCTTGTTCTGGCTTTCATAGATCTGCGTGAATAATTTCCCCCACAGATTGTGCTCTCACTGATCTATAATTAAAAGAACGTCTTTTGGTCTTACCATATTCACAAAAGAAGTCCTCATTCTTGAAATTTAGGTTCTTTTGATTTAAAAATTGTTCAGTATAATTTTTTCTTTGATTATATAAAATTTCATGGCAGTCTCAAATTTTTTGTTCTATATAATATTTTCTATGTATTTTTGTGAGCTACACAAGCTTTTAATTGTTTAGTTGGACTAAACAATTAAAATAATCAGTGTGGTGACACTTGCAATTCAAACTGACCTTCTTTAACAACACCTTCAATAAGAACTTCACCATCATCTTTACTGTAAAACGTAGTCTCCTACATGACTTATACCCCAGACATAGCTTTAACAGATGAGAAGCTGTTTCTGATCAAACTAGGGACATAGAGCTTCTGCGAATGTTATAGCAAGAACTTTCCCATCTACTTTAGATTTCATGTCTATATTCCCTTGACCATAAACATGCAATTTACTGCTTCCGTCTCCTACAGTGATGGAAACAGGTTTGTCAAAACATTTGTAATTATGGAAAAATTTACAGCTATTGATTATGTGGTCTTTAGCCCCGTCATATTTTATCCGTATGTCTTCTTTTGTTGTTTTACTAACAGATGCATTAAATAAATGTACCATTTTTGTTTTTCGACTTGTGTCTTCTTCTGTTAGTTCAGTACAGTTTCTAACCATATGCCCAGCATATTTATTACATTTATAGCACTTATATCGAAAATTACATGTATCATTAGTACCGTTCTTATCTCTTGATTTCAGAATTTTCTTGTACTTACATTTTTGGTGATTCGAAATTTTATTAATTAAAACTGACTTTTCATCTTCAAACAATTGTGACCTAGACTCTCGTAATTCTAGTCTGTTAATAAGTTCTTCAACAGTACGATCTGCTTTCAGAGTTCCATCCCAAGTTCTTTGAAACTCTGAATATTCTTCCGGATGTTCAGACAGAATATTGTCAGTTAATTATCTTCCTGGTAACTCAATATTTTGTTCAGCCTTAAATTCTCTCTGCAATGCTGCCCACAAAGTACGAATTCTTGCAACAAATGACAATAATGACTCAGATGGTAACGGATGTGCTCTGTATAAGTCTTGGCTAAGTTTACAAAAACCGACATCACTTTTCTTTTCGAAGTTGTTACATCCAACACTTTCCAATTTTTTTTGGCATCACCAAGACGCATTCTTACTAACGCCCTAACATCTGGAGAGAGTGATGACCTAATTATTAAAATTGCACATGTGTCCACTTTTGTGGGCGTTTTTAAATCGTCTTGATACTTGATATCTTGATATTGTGTTGATTTCGATGGTAACGGATCTGGCTTTTTCAGTGTACAGTCAATTACCCCTATTACTTCTTTGCCTGAGTAATGTTAGTATGTCAGCTTTCCAGTCAATCCAATTTTCCTTTCCTAATAATTTAATATCTACTAATTTACTTACAAAAAGCTTGGGTTTCCGATGGGATCCGCGTCACGAAGGGGTTGAAATTCGACGTTTCGCTTACATTACTGGAATCATCTTCAGGGGTGTGGTGCATCGTGGTGTTGACTTGAAGCAATCACAGGATTAACTGACGACTGGAGAGAAGAACGGAGTATTAATACTGGTTTCCTAGACCGTAGATTGTACCTGGGTGTTCCAGTACTCGGGATAATCCTTTGTCGGGATGATGCAATCACTCAAGTGCTACATTTGTCGGTTTTTCTCTGTTGAGATGATGCAAACAGGCAGGTGCTACTGTTCTTCGGTGTTCCTTTGTCGGACAGGTGATGTAATAAGTTGGGAATTGACCGTGGCGCCGCTTCTTGCTTTCTGCTTAGAACAGGTGCTAACATGAGGTTTCCAGGTCCGGGAGAGAGTGAAACCATCCTCTCCGTTGAAGTTCTCCGGTTGTTTCTCGATCTCAATTGTCTCCCTTATCACCCTGCTGTGATATCTGTTGTCTGACGCGAGTACTCGTATGACCTTAAACTTTATGATTCTTACTTATTTAACAATTTCAAAAATATTGAATAAATAGCGCTCATATCTTATATTTATATCTGGAAGTATCTGGGCCTTTAAAATCTCATCAATATCTGACTCAGACTCTATCTTATCTACGTCTGTTACTTTAACAACGACTTTCAACGCCTCCTCCCCAATAGCCTTAGTTATTAGAGTCGAAATCTTAACTTCTTCATTCTTTTCATTAAGAATGGATGCAATTAAATCATTTTTCCACATTTTCTCAAAATATTTTAGATTTTCATCGACATTTTTCGATACGTCAATCTCTTTTGGGAATGGAATATTTTTATTATACTCAATGTCATAATGCGTTTCAGTAAGTCGTTTTTCTAGTTCTATAATTCTTTCTTCTAACTTCAGTTTATTCTCTGGGGATTTCCTATTCTTTCCTTTACTTCTGGTCCTCATTTTTCTGGATTTAAAACTCTCCTGGCACCATATTTTATGATACGAAACACAACTTACATATGATATATTTCAATAATTAAAAAAAAATATATAAATATAAACAATGTCACTTCTCAATGTATAACCTACTCTATGTATACTCTATAACACGTATCGACAAGCTGATTGCTCCGGCGGTAACTGATTTTAAAATATCTACAATTTTGGACCTATGCCTTTTTGTCGTACCTTCATCGGTTTTACCTTCTTCTACTTAAAGAACTTAATTTTGCCGTCATGTTAACGCAATGTCCCAATATCAAAGTGCCCGGACACATTGAATATTGATTAAAATATATGTGACCCCACTGGGAATCGAGACAGGTCCAAGCAACCAAACGTTTAATTCCTAGTGGAATCACATTTTTCATACTCATGTAACTATGTAATTATGTGACTATGTAACTATGTTTTTTAACCGCTGCCTTATGTCGTCCACTTTTCCTTCTCTATGGAACACGGTAATAATTGTGCCCATCTGTAAGTCAGGTGATCCTAAACTTGTTTCAAATTATAGGCTCATACCCACATGTAACGTTTTCTCTAAGGTCTTTGAACGTACTCTTCATACTACATTAGCTCCTCTCATTTACAAAATTCTCGATCCTAATCAGGACGGATTCGTTCCAAAAAAATCTACCGCCACTAATTTAGTTTCCCTTTTATCGTACTTGGATCCTCGCGTCTCTAAAGGTCTCCAAGTTGACTGTGTTTACTTTGACCTAAAGAAGGCGTTCGACCTTGTTAATCATGCTCTTCTTCTTACCAAACTCAAATCTTTTGGTTTCTCTCAACAATACTTAGATTTTTTTTTTAGTTATCCTTCTACTAGAACATGTAAAGTTAAAATTAATAGTTGTTTATCATCTTCCTAAAATGCTAACTCCGGAGTTCCCCAAGGATCAATTCTAGGTCCCCTTCTCTTTCTCATTTTTATTAATGATCTTTGTTCTGTTATGCAGTGCCCCTTTCTGTTATTCACAGATGATCTAAAAATATATCTAGAAATTTCCAACTCCTCTTCATGTCTTCTCTTACAGCGTAATATCTATAAAATCTTGTGGTGGTAATCGACCAATAAAATGAGTACCAATATTGTTAAATCCTTAGTTATTAATTTGTCTCGTCGTCGCTGTCCTATTAATTTAATTACGATCTTGATGGCTCACCTCTGCAACGTGTTTTTAAAGTTTCCGACCTCGGGGTACTAGTCGATTCTAGGCTTAAATTTAATTATTACATCGATTCTACAGTTGCCAAGGCATCCCTTGACAACTTGGCCTGTCTTTAGAATGCTTCCTTAGACTGTACACAGCTCTAGTTCGACCACTTCTGGAGAACGCTGTTCCTGTGTGGAATAACCTTTTCCGTATCCAATCTGATGAGCTCGAAAGAATTCAACGTCTGTTCGTCAAATTTTTTATCTTCGTTTTTTTTTTATAATAAAATCTACTATTCTTACTAATCACTCTCGGAACGTCTAGGCCTTCATTCCTTGTGTGAAAGAAGAAAAGCTTTCGAAGTACTATTTCTCTCCAAAGCATTATGCGGTGACTACAGTTGTGATGAAGTTATATCTCAAGTTGTAATCCTCCCTATCGGTAAGCGAGTTGGTAGGTTTGCTTACATCAAAGAGTTATCCCATATTAGTCCTCTGGTTCGTTCTATAACCCATATTAATAGATCTTTTTCTGTCTAATAGTACACTATCTATTTCTAAACTTTCCAATCTTAAAACTATCCTATCTTTCATGTGCTCTGCTGTTTAGGAGCTGAACTTCTCTTGTTAATCGTGACAGATTCCTTATATCCCTTACCTACTTATATATTATTTTATTTTTATTTATTTATTTATTTTTATTTTTTTTACCTGACATTATCTTATCCTTCATCCTTTACTTCTTTACTCTTCCTGAACGCTTTATCCTTACTTTTCAATTCTTGTTAAACGCATAATATCCTTCTTTTTTTACTCTTCCAGAACGGTTAATATACTTACTTTTTTACTCTTGGCGAGAGCTTAACCCGTGGCAATTTCTGCTGTTTAAGGCTCTAGAAAAAAAAACTATCGGTACAATATATTAGAACGCAAGAAATCCATGTGCCACACTAATTGGCCGATTATTTTTATTTAGCTCCTGATTAAAATTAAATTTTAGGAGTAGATAATCCGTACTACTTCTTCTAAATTTAAATTGTATTAAAGTAACTGATGGTTAAATTTATGTATTTTAGTATTATAGACATTATATTTTAATAGGATAAAGGTATCTTTGTTTTAAAAGGTGGATGTAATAGCTGGATTTACTAAACAAAGAATAATTATATATTATGTAAATTAGTCTTGGAAAGTAAAGGAATATTTATAATTGGTTTTTATTTTGTAGAAAATTCTGATTATATGCTTTTACACGCATATTATTTTTTAAAATTATATTTTAGAATATATTAATGAACTACTCAACAAGGATGCCATGAGTCATACAACACTAAGGGCAATATAGATTTATAGTCCTAAGTTGGTTGAAAGAGTGAATACTAATGCGAAAATCTGGGTTTGTCGAGTGTAACAATAATAACATTTCTCAGTTGGACATGGGAAGAAGTGAGGGGAAGCCGGCGGCGAGGCGATGGGGGAGATTCGTTTCGGACGCGCGGAGTAGAGTCCCGGCCCCAGCGGAACTGATACCATTCACTCAACAGCTTTTTCCTGTTGCCGGAACCAGGATCCATTCACCGGACGGACGCACCACAAACTCGTTTGTTTCATAATGCGCTGTGCATAATCACCGCGCATTTCATAAGCATCTTTAACTTATTCTCATGCCGCTATGTAAAAGAGGGAAAGTACAAAATTAAAAATGAAGGTGAAGTTACGTTTAGTGTTCACAGTCGCTTGAGTTTCATACCTCAAAAAGAGAAATTAGTATGAATGCTCATGTAGACGGCAAATTCAGAATGTTTTTAGGATTTCAAAATTTAATTACCCGTGTTTGTAACCCCTTAGTCAAGGAAGGTTCCCTTCTTTTATTGATATTTCGGATATCTCGCTAAATCTTAAGGACTAATAGAAAATACTTCATCTAATGACCTACTAAATTGGGAAATGCTTTATTTGTAACATTACACATACGTTATAAATCAATCGAACCAAGCATTGAATTTTCCATCTCAAGATATTAAAAAATATATTGGAACAGCGCTAATCTATATCCAAAAATAATTAAAGTAAATAAGGTGAACTAACTCTTTCCAAACTTTGAAATGTCTATCAAAAGCCAATATACATAATAAAAAAAATATTGCCAATTTTACAAAGCAAATAATAGTTATTTATGCACCTAGGGAGTAAAGTAAGCCATTATTCCCTGAGCGAAAAAGTTTATTCTTGAGGTGAAGCCGAAGGAATCATGTCCCTAAATCCCAAGGCGAAGCCGAGGGAATTAGACTTTTTAATTCCCGAGGCGTAGCCAAGGGAATAACGCTAATTAGCTCCCGAGGCGAAGCCAAGGGAATTAGACTTTTTAATTCCCGAGGCGTAGCCAAGGGAATAACGCTAATTAGCTCCCGAGGAGAAGCCAAGGGAGATAATTATCGCGAAGGGAATAATGGAACTTTACTCACGAGGTACATACAATATTTTATCTCCTGTAGGAAGTAGGTAAATACATATTTTCGTTCATTGCACAGTTTTTATTTATTATTTTAATAAATAAAAATAATTATTAGCACTTTTAATAGCAGATATAAGAGGTTCAGTATTAAAAACAAATAAGAATTGGAATTAAACTCAAATAGAAGGTTACTTAGATGCAGGTTATAAACATAGATAAACATGGTCGTAAAAGCAGTGACACCAACCTGATTTCAACATCTTCATTACATTAACCATTCATTTTCTACTATTTATAAAATAATTAAGTTGCAATCTTTACTTTTTCGCCCTACTTTACTTTTTCGCCCTACTTTTTACTTTTTCTCCCTACTGTTCAGGGATGAAAAGACCTGCTTTAGTCCCTCTAAACTAATTCAAAATCATGACTTTTTTACCCTACTGGAGATAAAATATATAAATTTAACACATTAAACAAAATTCCATAAAATAGACAGTGTTATAGATAAAATTACGAACATAAGCAAACGTGCCTAGATTGTAATATAACAGTCAGAAGTGAGCAATATTTCATAATTAGTAAATAACTGATACTTCGGAATTATTTATTTAACTTACCTCGGTAAATTCACAAATGAATAGGTTTATATGGTAGAGTTGAGACTTCAGCTGAGCCATTCTCACTAATGTTTTATTCAGCTTAAAAAAAATTGATAAAATTAAATATTTTTTTAGGTTTTTTTTTTTTAAAAAAAATAAATTAAATTTGTCTAATTGGTAGACACTTTATGGGTTGATTGATAACCTTTAGAGGTGAAATAGATTTTCTATTTAAACATATTTAGTCCAATTATACTTTAAATTTCCTAGTAATTTCTATGTGAATTTATCTAACAGTAACAAATGAAAAAAAAAAAATAAATAAATAAATAAAAACTAACAAATAACAAATGTAATGTTCTAGAGAAAGACTCCGCAAGGTGAGCATACATAGGGAGTTGTAACGAGCAAAAACGGTAGCAAACAGACGTGGCACAAACAGAGGGGATGTAAAACACAGATTTAGTAGAGAAAAATAATAAAATAATATATAGCTTTTATCGCTTCAGACATCACTGAACACATGAAAACAATTGAAACGAAGCTAGAGTAAAGAGGAGGGAAAAGAGAATGTGATATAGCGTTAAGCGAAAACGTAATGGCTTCAAGTGGAAATACGCCATTACACTCTGAAACCATGACACTTTGAAAAAAAGTAATTGATGATTGTAGAAAGTCTGCGCAGTAATCAGTCATATTTAATAGTTCATCACGGAGTGCAGGTCAATCTGACGAATATAAAACCTTAAAACACCCCTCCTTAATATTCACTTAGCCTTAACTTGATTCAAACAACCTTTTGATGCGAACATCAGGCCATCTTTCACTTGAGACATTTTGTTACCCTAAAATCATTAATATTAATTTAGGAATAACAAAATGGACTCTTCCCAACACAAAACCTGAATAGCAAAGTCTACAACTAATATTTAATTAAGTAACTTTTGTTTTAATCAAAATGTACACTTAAATATTTTGTAATACTTACTCGACGACACGCGTTATTATTCACATTTCTTACATAGATTGTTTTATATGATTTAGCTATATATACATATTTTTGACCGTTATCAATCATTTATTGATAAGAACCGTGGAAGCTAGGTGTGCCGCATCAATTGGCATACGTTTTATAGCATTCTTCACTAGGCACCAACATTATGAAGTTAATATATACTAAATGCTGTTTTTTTATTTAATAATAATGAAAGTTCTTTACAATTTAATGTTAAGCATAATTTCGTCTAGAAAAGTAATATGAATTTAGTAAATTAATAGTTTTTAGAAAAAGGATGCTCGTTCAAAGGCTTTAAGAATATCACACCCTAGTTTCATTTTGCATCAACAATAATTTAGGGCAATAGAGGCAAACGATAGTTAAAGCTGATTCTCTAACTATAGCTAAATGGCTTGGGGAGCTCAGATAAATAAACTGGCTAGTTAAGGGCCATCTGTCGTAAAGATGCTTGCGCACTACGTCAGCTAGATCTAAAAGCGGGTTAAAACTTCCCCTTGTAGTAAAAAACTTCCCCCGCGCACCCTAAGCAATGATCTCCGAATATCTCTCAATATCAACTAGCCAATTATTTGAACCCTTTTTTCTTTGATTAAGCTCAGCGTTTCAACAGCAAAGTTTAAAATCAATCCAAGGTGTACAAATAAATGCTTAGATCACGTTATTTATGGCTACAAAGCAGTAACGTTGAGTGCAAGGTAAAAATATACGAGTACAGTGCATTTCAGCTAAGCACAGACACAAAAAAGAGGATCATATTTCATCGCATTTCCTGCAAAAAAAATGTCCTATTAACCCATGGTCTATCGACCTTAGTTTTCGATATATCGATTTCTTTGAGGTGCACTTGCACATTCATAGTTATTTTTATTTTTCGAAGTATTCTTGATTATTTTCTGTCAATATATTTTTAGTCTCTTGTTGACATTTATACAAAAATCAATGTGTCGATCCTTATGTAATATAATCTTAAGTGTTACTTATTAGTGTTAGTTACGCGTTGCAAACCTCACAAACTGGTGACCGACCCCGTTGAAGAATTGCTACTCAGGAACTACATAAGGTCAGTTTTAAATTGTATCTGCAATTATAACATTTAATATTTTTTAAAAAAATATTGACAGTTTGACATAAATAGTTTTATTTCAATAAAAAATTTAAAAAATGAATGATTCACTCATGCTACTTCAGAATTCACTCATGTTACTATAGAAGACGAATAAGCTGGGACATCCCAAGTAGCTACTGTTGCTGTAAAGCTACCTCAATTTTGGAAAAATCGGCCTGAATTATGGTTCATTCATGCCGAAACAAATTTCGAACTGTCAAAATTGACGGCAGATACAACGAAGTTTTATCATATATTAAAAAAATTAGAAGGGGACATGTTGGAATATGTTACAATGGACGGTGTTCCGATTAAATGGCAAAGAATATTCAAGAATATGAATATTTAGTATTCGTCGCCGCACAAATGTTTACGTATTTTACGAATATCTCGCTTCCTCTGGTCCGAAGAACAATAGAGGGTTAAATCAAAATTGAAGATTATAAAATTTCACACACGAAACATTACGGTAATTTGTTTACGTACAAGTGTGGGAACTGTTATTCTATATCTAAGAGCGACATTTCAAGTATGTTCGGACGTAGTTTGAAAATATTTGTGCTCCCAGTGTTTTAATATTAATTGAGGTAATTGTTACAGTGACAATCGTAATAGCGAAACATTGTTTTATGGGTAACGAACATCTCGGCAGTGGTCCCACCTTTAACGTGGAACGTGGTATGACAAATTTGAAAGAAGGAAATATCAAAAGAGTATTGAATTCTATTAACGCGACCACGCTCATGTTGCCTATTTTC
>KZ651244.1:113465-124166 GCA_001010745.2 Gerris buenoi
TATATAATTTTTTTTTCTTTTCCTTAGTACCTACGTGGCTGTTTATTTTTAATTATTGCCACGGCAACTATCTATTTTGACTAATTACCTCAAACGATTGTGCAATAGCTATTAGTACTAGAAAGTTCGCACTCGGAATTAAACTGGAGTGAAATACAATAGTTGGTATCTGGTTTGTTAGATAGTTTAGTCGTCGGTTGGTAAGGGCCGGTGTAAAGGTTAGCCTCTGTCTGTAGGGAACCAGCCAAGCCGACTATCTCTCTCCGTGTTGCCGGCTCGAAATGATTCAAACTAAACTTGCGGATACGAATATGCAGATAAGGAAAGGGAGGACTGCTCTCGCTTCATTAATGAAATACTGCCGCCCTTTCTCGTTCCGTCTCGTTCCAACGTTTAGGAGATCGTTATCGCTCTTTCTCCGTCGGCAAAACCCACTGTTCACCGTCCTTGTTCGTCTAATGAATCTAAATGAGGTGGAAACACAGATTGCGGTCCCGTGCCTTCCTATTGCTCGCCTCTTTATTTACTGCTCTTGGGACCTATTATCTGCTCAACTCGACAAAACTGGCCCGCCTAATTACCAAGCAGATTCCATTCTTACACCATATAAAAAATATTGTTCACAGCATCATTTCTCATTTTAGAGGAAACCCGAAAAAAATCTAGAAGTAACTACATTTCATTATATTAAGAAAGTTCATTTACTTATAAATTATCTACATCACAAACGTTTTAAACATTATCATAGAATCTTGAAATGAAGCATGCATATTATTATAATAAGTTTATGAATGATGATATCCTTAGCCTTCTTAATGTTAATAATATAGGATAATACAGAGTAATAGATCTTAATACAGGACCAACTCAAACACAGTTATAAGGATCTGATAACTCTTCCTACCCAATAATAAATTGTATAATTTAATTTATTTATTAAATCTTTATAATAACAAAAAATATCATTTACCAAACATAAATAAAAAATCTTTAGCATGACCTTTTGGTCGCCTGCCTATAGAGTAGTCTCAATAAATTGTAATACAATTATAAAATATATTATATAGGATTATATAGGTATATATATTTTCGTTTAAATAAAATATTTAATTTACATATATTATACATGGTTATTCACGATAAATGTTACAAACTTCAGGAGGTGATTCTACACCCCAAAAGCAACAAAAAATTTCCTCTTGACCCCTGTCCGATTCTCAAGTATAAGGGAATTATTTCGGTTTTTCTGGTTTTTCTGTAAAACACGAGTTTTCTTCATAAAAATGGTAATATCTCCCAAACTTTTGGTTCTAAAGCAAATTTGAAACAACCATTGAAAAGCTCATTAAATTTTTAATAAGAATGCAGACCTTAAAAGTTTCTAAACGCATTTCTCATAATTCCTATACATTCGCAATTGGAAAAAAAATTAAGTTTCTGAAATTCGGAAAATGTAATTTGTGTTTTACGCAAAACCAGTTCTTTAGCCTTAGCCTGGCAAATTTCTAATTCTCTCTATATTTATTTATTTTTTTTTTTTTTCAACGTTTTAAGTTTAAATACCAACCACGTCCAACAAGTTTCCTGCTCAACGAATTCGGTGGGTTTGGGCGTGTTTTTGTGTCAAATTTGGAATCTCGCGTTCAAACCGAAAGTTTTTCCAGGAAATGCGTGTAGATTGCTGGTTTGTAACCCTCTTCTAGCTTCCCAGTGCTGCCTCTAGCGCACGTTTTTTCGCGTTTTAACTTGAATTTCTCTACTAGTTTCTAACGGAATCACGAAGTGGAGTATAACGTTGGAAAGCTTATTAAAAGGAGAAGTTTTGGAGAAATTTGCCAGGCTAAGGCTAAAGAACTGGTTTTGCGTAAAACACAAATAACATTTTCCGAATTTCAGAAACTTAAATTTTTTCCCAATTGCGAATGTATAGGAATTATGAGAAATGCGTTTAGAAACTTTTAAGGACTGCATTCTTATTAAAAATTTAATGAGCTTTTCAATGGTTGTTTCAAATTTTCTTTAGGACCAAAAGTTTGGGAGATATTACCATTTTTATGAAGAAAACTCGTGTTTTACAGAAAAACCGAAATAACTCCCTTATACTTGAGAATCGGACAGGGGTCAAGTGGACATTTTTTGTTGCTTTTGGGGTGTAGAATCACCTTCTGAAGTTTGTAACATTTATCGTGAATCACCTTGTATATGTATATCGATTCCATTTAACAATTATTATTAGATAATCCATACCAAATAAACAATATATTAATTTTGTTTACTTATATTATTAGGCCAGTCAAATAGTACACTAAAAAACGATAAAATCGCAAACAAACGGCTAGTTCTGAAATTTTAGTATGTGGTTAGGGGCACTACCAGTAGACTATATCTAATTTTTCAGCTTTGAAAGACCTGTGGTAGCTGCGTAGCACTCGAAAAACCACAAAATTTTCGCACTTTTTGCGGGTTTCTCACTATATATCCTAAACCACGATTTTTACCTCGAAACATGTTATATACGTGTTTAAAGTAGGTTAAATTTGCTACAAGTTGAGATATGAATCATTTCTGTAAGTTCAATATTTACCAAGATACAGCCCTCCAAAAATGGACAATTTTTTTCCATAAAAGTGAAATTTTAAGATTTGGTCAACTCTTGACCCCAAAATCGGGGAAAATGCTCATTTTACGGGTAAAGTCATAAGGAGAGATGTTGTAGAAAATTTAATAAGCTTTAATTTCAATGCAGAACAATGTCTGTAGGTGTGATAATTTCCTCAAAACTCTTAAAAATCCAATTATTAGAAGAATTGATTATTTAGCAAATTTGCCCTGTTGAGTTCTCACGACGATTTGGGGGTATATGACTGCTGATGACACTCCCCAGTTTGTTCTTCTTATACCAGAAAAGGGCGGAGAAAGAGGAAAGAGGTGGTGTCGCACCCAGTGAAGGCGTGGAGAAACAATTCGAATCCCAGGGTACATCCAATCCTCCATATGGTTGAATGAGGTAGACGAATATTTTAAGGGGCCAGAGTCACCTCTACTACTTTTCTAGGGGAAAAAATCGTTTTTCATAGCCGATATCAAACCACTGAGAAGGACGAGGAGACCCACAACCTCTCCAATGATTTTCACTGGTTGAAAAGAGTTGCTCTTTCAAGTACCACTTTGATAATGTCGCAGTCAGCATCCTCGACTACTTGCTTCGTCTCAATTCCCTTGCTTTGGAAGGCGGAGCGTTTGTTACAGTCGTTGGCCAGCAACTTCTCCTGGGTCATTTTTATAATAGTGGCCNACTACTTGCTTCGTCTCAATTCCCTTGCTTTGGAAGGCGGAGCGTTTGTTACAGTCGTTGGCCAGCAACTTCTCCTGGGTCATTTTTATAATAGTGGCCTCTTCAAACATGACATCGTGGCACTGTTCGGCAGTTTTTGTGTTCTTCTCTGCTCATCCTCAGGATATCCATCGAAGACCACAGCAACGTTCCGTCCGAACTGATTAAAGGTGTAGCTGACTTACCCTGCGACAATACCCCTTTCAGAATCGAGCGATTACTTTTTTCCCTCAATCTACTGTTAAATTTAAGTTAGTTTGAGGACTAAAATGCAAAAAGAAATGTTGGTTTATAAAATTAAAAAGGAAACTTAAATAGCAGACAGAACTAACTAAAAAGTAAAATAGACTGCCAATTGGTGTGGCACATAGCTTCCTCGCATCCTATCCTCGTACTTTATTGTATTTATTGTGTCAAAATTGTTTTGATATTTTACAAGAGTTAAATTATCAATTTAGCAAAAGTTAAAGAACGTAGACAGTTGAAATTAATCTAAGGCTATTTTCGGGTTACTTTTTATAAACTATAAAAGTTTCATTCAAATCAGATTAGTACTTTTGAAGCTATAGGTGTAAATAAATGTATGTTTGTGCGCATGTGGAATAGAAACAATTAGGCGCAGAAGGTTAAAACTTATATGGGACCAACAATGGGCTAATTATGACCTACCACCCAAATTTCATTAAAATTGAACGTGTAGTTTTTAAGATAAGGCGGTTCGCAATCATTGATGGACAGACCGACCGACAGACCGACAGACAGACACGGAACCAAAAATGATCCCTGATGTCTAAAACGGATTTCTGTTTTGGAATTTTTGAAATCGGAGACCTAAAATATTTTCGCTCTTCAGAACGATCACATAGCTTCCGTTACCTTTGGTAAGCTCGGAAGCAAAATTATTTTCACAAAATTTATATGATTTTTACAAAAGCGTGGTGTTCTAAGTGATAACTATATTTAAAAATGGAGTTTGTATAAATATATATCAAATATAAAAAAAGGTTGATCTTGCCCTTTTGCCTCCAACGGAACATGGAGCACTCTTTTACCGAACTTACCACCTAGTTCAGAAGTTGTTAGGGGTGGAAAAAGACAACTCAATTGGGATAGAAAAAGGGAGATCTGGGGCTCATTCCAACAACAATGACGAACAAAGTGGCACCCCCTCTATTCTTAAATTACTATCATGTGAAATGTGGGTGCGAGAATATCTGTAGCGCAGGTGGCTGTACCTGCCTAAAAGCAGGTCTGAAATGCTCGGCACATTGCAAATTTTGTTCTGTCGTCTCTTGCCAAAAGCACCCCAAAGTTTATAAAAATTAACTTAATTTTTTTTGTTTAAAAATGATTTCTTTTTAATTATGGTCTTATCTCCTTTCCTGGCTAAACTCATGGTTTAGGATGTGTAGTGAGAAAACCGCAAAAAAATGCGAAAATTTCGTGGTTTTTCGAGTGCTACGCAGCTAGCACAGGTCATTCGAAGCTGCAAAATTAGATATAGACTACTGGTAGTGCCCCTAACAACATACTAAAAATTCAGAACTAGCCTTTTGTTTGCGATTTTAATGTACTACATGACTGGCCTATATACAATTTTTTCCCTCTCTTTTTTTTAATAATAAATTATAGACCAGATGGTTTGTAGGCAGACTTTTTGATATATTTTGTTTTATTTTTGGGATGTGTTTGGAGATGATTATACCAAAAGTCGCCGTCCCCTGCCCTAGGGTCAGTGCTAACTCCGACATAATGTGTCCCGTTTTTTGGTCTTTTGCCTGTATCTGGGAATTGGTGAGATCAAGCTAAAAAGTAGTTATGTTCAAAATAAACGCTGAATATATTCTCTACATTATAGTGTATGTTCCATTTATTTACCTCTCACTGTTTAGGAGATATCCGCTGTTGAAAATGGGACTTTAAAAAAAAAAAAAAAAAAACATTTGCACCATGTTTTTTAATAAACTTGTCTCCTACCGCCTAAACCAGTGGTTTTACAGTAAAACTGTACATAAACGAAAGTGTAGGGCAATAAATTTCCTTTGAAATGCGTATGAGTTTTAATATTTTATTATACGTAGTTATGAAGTTATGGTAGTGTGAGAAATATAAAGAAAAATGAAGATATGCTAAATATTATGAGGGCCGTGTTAATAACTTGATAAATGGCGCTAATATGAGTTATGGAGAAGACCCTATTCATGGAGTAAATGCGCAATTAACGTATTGATAATGCTTAAAAATTAATCAATACCCAAGTAGCACAGCTGATCCAAAAGACATCCCTGGGATATCCTTTTGTCCAGATTTGATCCTGGCCATAATTGTTTATCCAGGGGTTCCCCTATGGTTATTCCGTTTTGGATGCCTCATTGGGTCATCCTAAGGATCCCAAGTAGCACAACTGATCCAAAAGACATCCCTGGGATATCCTTTTGTCCAGATTTGATCCTGTCCACAATTGTTTATCCAGGGGTTCCCTATGGTTATCCCGTTTTGGATGCCTAATTGGATCATCCTAAGGATGTCCTATGATGTCCTTAACGGGATTGTCCAGTTAAGGACATCCTATGGATGTCCTATGGACATCGGGTCACTAATTTGCATTTTTTATTTATTTTTTTTTTTTTACAAATTTACATTTTAAGCATCCAGAATAATATGTCCCTAGACTGTCCATAGCATATCCCACGGGATATGCTCTGGACGTCCCGTGGAGGTTAGAAGGCCGGACATCGGGTCAGCCATAAGACGTCCAAAATCAAAAATTTTACCATCCAGGGGATGTGCAAAAGGACAAAGTGNAAATTAGATATAGACTACTGGTAGTGCCCCTAACAACATACTAAAAATTCAGAACTAGCCTTTTGTTTGCGATTTTAATGTACTACATGACTGGCCTATATACAATTTTTTCCCCCTCTTTTTTTTAATAATAAATTATAGACCAGATGGTTTGTAGGCAGACTTTTTGATATATTTTGTTTTATTTTTGGGATGTGTTTGGAGATGATTATACCAAAAGTCGCCGTCCCCTGCCCTAGGGTCAGTGCTAACTCCGTGGCGAGACATAATGTGTCCCGTTTTTTGGTCTTTTGCCTCTATCTGGGAATTGGTGAGATCTAGCTAAAAAGTAGTTATGTTCAAAATAAACGCTGAATATATTCTCTATATTATAGTGTATGTTCCATTTATTTACCTCTCACTGTTTAGGAGATATCCGCTGTTGAAAATGGGACTTTAAAAAAAAAAAAAAAAACATTTGCACCATGTTTTTTAATAAACTTTGTCTCCTACCGCCTAAACCAGTGGTTTTACAGTAAAACTGTACATAAACGAAAGTGTAGGGCAATATATTTCCTTTGAAATGCGTATGAGTTTTAATATTTTATTATACGTAGTTATGAAGTTATGGTAGTGTGAGAAATATAAAGAAAATGAAGATATGCTAAATATTATGAGGGCCGTGTTAATAACTTGATAAATGGCGCTAATATGAGTTATGGAGAAGACCCTATTCATGGAGTAAATGCGCAATTAACGTATTGATAATGCTTAAAAATTAATCAATACCCAAGTAGCACAGCTGATCCAAAAGACATCCCTGGGATATCCTTTTGTCCAGATTTGATCCTGGCCATAATTGTTTATCCAGGGGTTCCCCTATGGTTATTCCGTTTTGGATGCCTCATTGGGTCATCCTAAGGATCCCAAGTAGCACAACTGATCCAAAAGACATCCCTGGGATATCCTTTTGTCCAGATTTGATCCTGTCCACAATTGTTTATCCAGGGGTTCCCCTATGGTTATNGTGTATGTTCCATTTATTTACCTCTCACTGTTTAGGAGATATCCGCTGTTGAAAATGGGACTTTAAAAAAAAAAAAAATAACATTTGCACCATGTTTTTTAATAAACTTTGTCTCCTACCGCCTAAACCAGTGGTTTTACAGTAAAACTGTACATAAACGAAAGTGTAGGGCAATATATTTCCTTTGAAATGCGTATGAGTTTTAATATTTTATTATACGTAGTTATGAAGTTATGGTAGTGTGAGAAATATAAAGAAAATGAAGATATGCTAAATATTATGAGGGCCGTGTTAATAACTTGATAAATGGCGCTAATATGAGTTATGGAGAAGACCCTATTCATGGAGTAAATGCGCAATTAACGTATTGATAATGCTTAAAAATTAATCAATACCCAAGTAGCACAGCTGATCCAAAAGACATCCCTGGGATATCCTTTTGTCCAGATTTGATCCTGGCCATAATTGTTTATCCAGGGGTTCCCCTATGGTTATTCCGTTTTGGATGCCTCATTGGGTCATCCTAAGGATCCCAAGTAGCACAACTGATCCAAAAGACATCCCTGGGATATCCTTTTGTCCAGATTTGATCCTGTCCACAATTGTTTATCCAGGGGTTCCCCTATGGTTATCCCGTTTTGGATGCCTCATTGGGTCATCCTAAGGATGTCCTANGTGTAATTCATAGTTGCATATTCTTTTTCTACACTTCAAGGCCTTTAAAGTGATGTATAACATGCCATGGTAACTAAAAACCTTTTTTAGTCGCCCGCCACATTGGCCGCCATCTTGAAAATATTACGTGTGTTATTTCCATAGTTGCATATTCTTTTTCTACACTTTAAGACCTTTAAATTGATGTGTAACATGCCAAGGTAACTAAAAACTTTTTTTTAGTCACTAATCATATTGGCCGCCATCTTGAAAATATTCAGTGTGGAATTTTAATTATTAAAAATTCATTTTCTACACTTTAGACCTTTAAATTGATGTATAACATGCCATGGTGACTAAAAAATATCAAGTGTAAAATTTTTATAGTTGCATATTCATTTTCTACTTTTCAAGACCTTTAAATTGATGTATAACATGCCATGGTAACTAAAAACNCTTAATGGGATTGTCCAGTTAAGGACATCCTATGGATGTCCTATAGACATCGGGTTAAGGCTTGTTACTCATCATCCTATGGATGATGAGTAACAAAAAGCTTTTTGCTTTTATCAAAAAAATTAGAATTGGATTTATTTACGTTATACTAAGGATGATGTTTCAGTGAAAGCTATATTGAACAATTCTCAAATTATTTATAACAGTTATATATTTATGGTGTAAGGTTAAAGTATTCATTTAGAGTTGCCCCACATCGGAAATGTCCCATGGCTGAGTGGATAGGGCGATGGACTGACAACTAGGAAGTCCGGGTTCAAATCACACAAGAGCATCATTAAATATCTAGTATGAAAAATCAATTCTAAGATTAAACTTAATAAGGGAATGTAATAAATTATCCATATGGGCAATTGTCACTAATTTGCATTTTTATTTTATTTTATTTTTTTTTTTTACAAATTTACATTTTAAGCATCCAGAATAATATGTCCCTAGACTGTCCATAGCATATCCCTTGGGATATGCTCTGAACGTCCCGTGGAGGTTAGAAGGCCGGGTCAGCCATAAGACGTCCAAAATCAAAAATTTTACCATCCAGGGGATGTGCAAAAGGACAAAGTGACTGGTCCCGTGGATATCCCAGGGACAAAGTCGTGCTACTTGGGTATAGAATAAGGAAAGCGAATAATAAGATATCGTACAAGTATAGTATCATAAGTTGAACTTCACAAGAAGCAACTTTTCTTTACTTCTGGGGGGCCTAGGAGTGGTTTGTATGTCATCGACGTTTGGCTCGTACGGATTGTCAGAGAAAGTTGCCTCAAGAGACGCTCCGGGAAGAGGCTCCACTGATCCTGTCTCTTCTTCATCTATAATGGGGAAACCGTTGAGGCAGCGTCCTTGGCAGTTGTGGCATACTGCAGAGCAGCTCAAACCTGCCTTTCGGTAACTGCATCATTTCATCCCACCGTAGCCCTTTAGACACTTGCAGAACAGCATACTTAAAATTGTTTCAGGGGCTACTAGGGCCTTAGTGAATATTGGATGGAGCTTTTCCATTCCTCTGGTGTTAGACCTTTTCTCCCAACCCCATCGTTGTGTTCATCCAGGTGGTCAAATATTTTCAGGCTGTAACATATTATGAAGAGGGATTAAATGTTGACGATAATCAATGTCTACTTCCAGGATATAGCCATGATCGTCATCACTTCTCAGTTTGTCTAAATCTATAGATGAAGGGTTATCTACCCACTGAAAGCCTCCAAATGGTAATGGTTGGCTCATAGCCCACCCATACTGATTATTGCAGTCCTCATAGGTAATGAAAGATGCTGGCTTCCATGTATCATAGTCGAGCATATATTTGTTGTTTGCATGAGCATATCTGTGTTACCTGACAAAGTCCTCCTCGAATACCATTTTCAACCATCATAATTTGATCGTAATCTTGAAGAAGTTCCAACTCTACTCTAGTGTATAACAACATGGCATCCCAAGTCATACCTGGACAAGTATAGTAATGTGCTGGATCAATCCGGTGAGTCTTCATTATACTGTCTCTGAACGATTCAAACACATCAGACAGCAATAAAACATCTGATGTGAGGTACAATTTTCCATAATCGGAGAGAGTTTTTAGTTTAAACGTATTCCATACGGTTATCGCGTGAGAATAATCTTCATCACTAATATCAGTACCTGACAATTTACTAAAGAAGGCAGATTTTGGAGGTAAAGCTTTTTCGTTTAGTTTATCCCAGTTGTCAATGTAATCATATGGAAAAACTCCTTTTCTAGTCATTAGATGTGATTTTTCTGTTCCAAAATACTTTTTAGTTTCCGGGTGGCTAGGTAAATTTTTGACTAATTTTTCTAAACTCGAGGGCATGAATCTATAGCTGTCGATAAAGCGAAGTGAGACCTTTCCTACATGTTTGCTAAATGATACGTACTTTTCAGAGTTATTTGGAATCACATCAACTCTTTCACTGTCACAACCAAGCTGTTTAACAATAAAGTGTGAATCATAGCCGGACAGATTGTGTAGAATTACTGGTATATAGTTGGGGGTTTTACACTTTAGATTACAACTATTATGAAGTACTTGACGAAATTTTCCTGTGATATGTGAATGATCTAATGTTTTCCAGTCTTTTTCACTAAACGGATATTTACACAGCTCACAAATATTTGTCTCTTCACAGTAAAGTCTTTCTTCTTCTGACAGAGGTTTCATTGGTTCATTTTTAGAGTACAAATTGTTAATTTCCTTAGCAATTTCAATCAGTGTTTGCATGAACTTTTCCGCAGCATCTACTCCCTCATAAATGATTGGCGATGTTGGTAAATTTGAGTTTAATGTTTTAATGTCTTCGGTCATCTTGACAAACAATCCAAAGCTCATCGGTTGATGATTCTGGTAAGGTACTGTAAATGACTGATC
>KZ651244.1:177896-190230 GCA_001010745.2 Gerris buenoi
GTGTATATATATATATATATATAAAATAAAAAATTACTATTACTTTGCAGAGTGGTTTTAAGCCTTAATACTTGATAAAATAATAGTTTTATTTTAAATACATTTCATATAGTGAATAGATATTTAAAGTACCGGTGTGGAAATAGTCTGCGGCATCTGGTGGCAATCTTGGTAAGCTGAACCTGGTCTTAGTGGACATCTTAGTCAGTCTTAGTGGACGAAGAGATGGTATCTCAGCTCATCAATTCCTTTTGAATTGGGGTGGCTGTAGTGCTGTACACAGTACAGAGCCATCGAAATCTTCTCATCTGCTCTGCTGATTTGGGCTGTTGAGGCAGAAGCCTCGTAGAACACAGAAACGGCTTCTTTCAGGGCAGAGGCCTTGTCAATGAGAGCACATAGCTTTGTTTTACCATGGTCAAACGGAGACGACGCTGTGTCACAGCCAGAGAATGCATGAGCAAAGAGAAGGTAACTAGAGTCATACTGATACGACGAGGTCGAGAAATACGGATCATCTTTGCCACTCCTTCCTGGTTCGACAAGGTACACATTATCTTTGTGGAATTAGGAAGCCCTGACAGAATAACGAGCACATCAACATCTTCACTGGCTATCAAACTCAGTATCAACTATCAACAGCAGTATCAAAACTCTGTGACTGAGCTGTTTTCGCAATAAGTACATCCACAATCCACGTCCTCTGCTAAAATTAGTTTTCAACATTTGAATCAGTATAATAATAGTAATAAAACAGTTACAGAAATTTTGCATTTTGCAAAANTACATCCACAATCCACGTCCTCTGCTAAAATTAGTTTTCAACATTTGAATCAGTAT
This sequence comes from Gerris buenoi, assembly GCA_001010745.2. Classification (NCBI taxonomy): domain Eukaryota; kingdom Metazoa; phylum Arthropoda; class Insecta; order Hemiptera; family Gerridae; genus Gerris; species Gerris buenoi. The sequence goes on from KZ651244.1 coordinate 178,737, forward strand.
AATAATAGTAATAAAACAGTTACAGAAATTTTGCATTTTGCAAAATTTCGTCAAACTTCAAAGTCCTGTAGGAATGGGTTAGGATAACATAAAATTAAGTTTTACTAGTCCATTTTGTAAGGAATTTTGTCTACTTCCATTTCGGAGAGAAGACAATTTTCTGATTTCGGTGTCGTTTATGAGTTATATTAAACAAACTGAAAAAAGTGCCAAAATTTCGAGGTTTTTCGCTTACCAAAAGTTGTCCCCAGGGCTTTCGAGGTCGCAAACTTGGTTTCATGCTTTTCTTACTATACAAAACAATACTAAAAAAATAAATCTTTTACCCTAATTAATGTAAGCTGGAATGTATCTATTTATTGGTCTAATGGTAACAGTGGTGGGGGTTTCCTTTTCCTAGAGAATAGTATAGTTTGGGTTTTTGTTGTTGAAAATTTAAAGCCATTCCTCGATGCCCACTTACTCATTCTGTTTATAGTAATTTGTAGCTGCAGACCAATTTTTTCCCCTATTAAGAATGGTCATGTCATCAAAAAAAAGTAATGGTTCCACACATGTGGGGGATGATCGAATCTACTTCATTTACTGCCACTATAAATAAGGTAACGTTAGTACTGCCCCTTGGGGGACACCGTTCTCTTGATTCTTTGTTCTTGATCATTTGTCTCCTACTTTTACTCGAAATCTTCGTTCAGCCTGGAAGTTTTTAATGAAAATTGGTAGGTTTCCCTTAAATCCAAAATTATCCAATTGTTTTAAAATTAGATGTCTCCACGTTTTGTCGGAGGCCTTTTCACAGTCGAAAAATACTCCGACTGTCTCCATCCCTTGTACAAATCCATTTTGGATATAGGTTGTCAGCCTAGTTAAGTTGTCCAGAGTAGACTTGTTCTTTCTGAATCCACTTTGACACTTTGAAAGCAAGTCTCTCGATTCTAGCTCCCACATCAGTCTCGCGTTTACCATTTTTTCAAGAAGTTTGCCATGTGTGTTGGTCATAGCGATAGGCCTGTATGACTCTGGGGCGGTACCGTCTTTTCCTGGTTTAGGTAATCGAATTAGCACCGCATCTCTCCAGCTGTTTGGATGTCAATGTGTTTTCCAGATTAGATTATAAAGATCAAGTACATACAGTCTAAAGGATATTGGTAATCTGGTCCCGGAGATGTCAATTTTAGCGAACTGATGACAGTTTTTAATTCCCAGAGGCTAAAATCCAGGTTGTTGTGGATGGGACACATAGTTATTTGCTACCTTCAATATGAGCAGCGTATTTCTTCTGGTTCCCTTGAGAGTCTTGACCTTTCTCCATATTTTTGATGACGGTGTAAATTGATTCATCAAGGAGAAGTAGTTTCTCCATGCAGACTTTTTGACCTCATTGATTACGTATTTGCATCTCGCTCTCGCTTTTTTATAGTTTATCAAATTTTCTTGGTTTGAATTTTTCTTGAACAGTCTGAGGGCTTTACGTCTTCTTTTAATGCTGATTTGCAGTTGTTGTTCCACCACGGCATTAACGGTCGATTTGTCTCACAGGACACCAAAGGAATGGTGAAGTTGGCTGCTGACAATATTGATGAGGTTATGAAATTCAGCAGTTCATCTACTTGGTCGATCTTGGTTCGTACAAATCTTGGTACTTCAAATAGCCATTTGTTAAATTCTGCCCATTCAGCTTTTTTAAAAGACCATCGTTTAGCTGGGGTTATAGGTTGGAATTTAGGGAATAAAGATAGATCAAGGGGGAAATGGTCGCTACCATACAAATCAGGAACCACTATAAATTTAGAATTTTGAGAAAGCGAGATGGAGGAAATAATTAGATCTATGACATCAAGTTTTCCAGTTCTGGAATCCATAAATGTTGGAATGTTGTTATTATGCACGTGTAGCCCCCAGTCTTTAATGAAAGATTCTAGCATACGTCCTCTTCCGTCACATTTATGAGAACCCCAAAAGGTATTATGGGCATTAAAATCTCCCGCCAGGATGAAGGGAGTCTGTAATGATGGAATTAAACTATCTACTTGGGTTTGGCCAAAGTCCCGATCACATTCTAGGTAAACGTTACATATTGTCTCCCCCTACAGTTGTAACCAATACTCGCAGGTTTGTGTTGATATTGACTTCTCTGCTCGGTATGTTCTGGGATACTATAGTCGCTTGTCCTCCTTGTCTTCCCCCTGGTAGAGGGTCCCTTCTATAGATATTATGTCCGTCCAGGTATTTTGTTTTTTATTTTGGTTTTTCGTCTCTTAGAAGTATCCTTACATCTTTACTACGAGTCCTATATATCCTTTACAGTTCCAGCTTAGTAACTTTATATTTTTGCTCATAATTTTGTGTTTAAAATATAATATATTATTAATTATAATTTGTTTTTATTACCTCTTTTTTTTCTTGTTTCTTTGGTTTTCTGTTTCATAGTAGTTAGTTATGTACTAATTTCGTTTTGAAATTTTTGTGTTTCTTCTTGTTTTTACTGGTGTTGGTATTTTTTAAGTTATCTCCAGATTTTCCTGATCCTCCAGTTATCTACTGATTTATCCAATACATTTCATGTTCGGCTTGGTTATCAAATTTTAGTTTTTTTCGTGAAGTTTCAATTTCGGTTAAATCAATGGATTTTTTTATCTCGTCAATTTTGTTGGTCTTCCATTGGTTTGGCTTTTGGCGCTAAGGGTGTCTGAGGTAAAGATTCTGTTTCAATGTTAATTACGTCTTGAGTTTTAGTAGTGTAGAAGCTTTGGTTGTTAATTCTCTTGATGTCCGAAAGATCTTTGTATTCTCTGATCTTTAGTTGTTACTTCTTTTGCCTTACATACTTGACGGTGATTTTTATTCTGTGTATTAGTGTTAAATAATTGGGAAAAAGGTAGACTTAATGCTGATTGAGTTGAGGTGACTTTTTTCTTGGCTTCAGCATATGAGAGTTTCTCCAATACTTTAGTCTCAGTAATTATTTTCTCTAATAACCAACGAGGGAAATGTTTATCCTTGGCCAAATGAGGTCCTTTGCAATTCACACATTGGATGGGTTTTGAACAAGGCTTACCTTCATGAGATGACTTGCTACATTGTGGGCAAACCGGCCCGGTCTTGCAGAAAGCCTGGCTGTGGTTAAATTTATGACAGAGGAAACATATCATAGGAAGGGTTATATGTATACGGCCTAATCGGGACTACATGGTATCCTACTTTCAATTTAGTTGGTAATGCTGGAATACTCAATGTTATTATATAACTATTTGTAGGTATAGTTTCAAGGTTTATTCTCCTATTTATTCTATAAATATCGGTAACTCCTTGATCCTTCATCTGATCCTTGATTTCTTCTAATGGAACAGAATCTAAATCTGGGCATGTAATTACACCTTTTACTATGTTGAGCGTTTTATGGGGTTCGACAGTTAAAGGCATAATTTGATTTTCAGGGAGGCGTTTGATTAGTTTTTCGGCCTGTTCGTTTGTGAATGTTTCAACGAGTAATGAACCGTCTTTATGTTTTTTGGCAGTTTTGACTCCACTAGACCCGATAGCCTGTGTCAATAGTTTTTCAATTAAGAAAGGGGAAATATTTGCCATTGAGTCGGAATTTTGACGTTTGACTATCAGAAATTTCAGCCAAGATTTCGGTGGCTCATAACTTACTGTTAAGGGTGAATTGGGCCTTAAACGCTTTTGTTTTGGACTATCTCTAGTTTCGTCTAATTTGTTTCTAACATTATAATTTCGTAAAACAAAATGTTTTGATAGATTGTCACTTTTTGAAGGCATAAAAAGCAAATTTTCAAGTGACCCTCCAGAATCTGGAGGTCCTGCATGAATCATGCTTTAGGGATATCAGGGCTCAACCCTGGATTGGAAAGGGATTTAAAGTATTAAGCAAAAGAGAACTTACGATACATTAAAGTTTTCTTTTTTCTGTTTATTATATTAATTATAATCTCGATAAAATGTTTAAGTTTTATTATGAATTACATAATAATATGTAATATATTAATTTGTTTATATTGGCAATAAATTAAAAATAAAATAATAAAGTCAATATGAATACGTGACCATACTTCTTGAGGTGGTGACCATGAACATAGAGGAGTCTCTTGTGTTCTATCTCTTGTCTTTTGGCACTCCTTGCAACACTTGACGAAGTCTTCTATCTCTCTGTCAACGTCTGGCCACCAGAGTAGAAGCCATGCTTGTGATTTCATAGCTCCTCCTCCAGGATGCCCTTCATGAAGATTTTTTAGAACAATTTGTTCTAGTTTCCTGGGTACATATAATAATTCTTCCGTGCCACATTAGAATGTTTCTTTCAAACGATATTTCATCTTTCTTGTCGAAATAATTTAGTGTCTCCAGATCCATATCTTCCTCCTTTGGCCAACCTCTATTAATAAAACTTAGGGTGATTCTATCTCCNTATTCTGCTTTGGTATTATGATCTCAGCTTGTCCTCTATTAATAAAACTTAGGGTGATTCTATCTCCTAGCGGTTTTTTTTTTTTGTAATTGTTGAGTGACAGTCACTTAAATAGTCACCGATAGTCTTAAATTCAATAAGTGTGCACTTGTTAACGAACCAAGTTTTTCAATTTTCTCCCTTTTCACTGTCGGTAATGGTAGTCTAGACAGTACATCAGCTGGATAGTTTTCCTTTCCTGGAGTATGTTCTATTGTGTACTCGTAAATGCTCAGGTGTATGGCCCTACGTGTATGTCTATTGGCTGAAGTCTTTGGTAGCTCAGAATGCTCCCCAAATAATTTCTGTAATGGTTTATGGTCTGTTCGCAGTATAAATTTTCGTCCAAAAATGTATTGGTGGAATTTCATGGTTCCGAAAATAATTGCCAATGCTTCCTTGTCTATTGCTGAATAATTTTTTTCTGAATCTTTTAATGATCTTGAACGTAACCGATTGGTAGGGCTGTGTTGTTTGGATATTTATGGAAGAGTACTGCCCCAATTCCAATGTCATTAGCATCAGTAATAAGAATTATTGGTAAATCTGGATTGTAATGAGCAATTGTTTTTGAAGATGTCAAAAGGGATTTTAAATGTTTAAATGTCTTATCATCTAGTTTTGTCCAGTTCCATCTAGTTCCTTTCTTTGTCAGTCGATATAGTGGAGCACATTCACTCTGTAGATTACTAATAAACCTTCCATAGTAATTTATAGCACCTAAAAAAGCTCTTAACTGAGTCACGTTCGTAGGTTTTGGCATTTTCTTAATAGCTTCTAATTTCTCCGGTGTTGGGTGAATTCCGTATTTATTAATTTTGTGTCCGAGATATTTAATCACTTATCACATTATATTTAAACACTTTTATTTATAGGTAACTTTCATTCCTGCACTTTACAGTCTTTTCATTACTTCCCTTACTCTTCCTAGATGTTCACTTGTTGATCTTCTCGTTATTACCACATTATCCAAATAACAAGCAACACCGTCCATGTCACCTAATAATGTGTCCATGTGGAAGATAGCGTGCTGATGTAAATCCAAAAGGTAACCGCTTGTACACAAAATAACCCTTATGTGTTGTAATCAAAAAAAAATTTCTGCATTTAGGGTGCACTTCAATCTGTAAGTATGCATCTCTCAAATCTACTGCTGTAAATTGTTTACCTTCGTTCAGTTTGCTGTTACTTCTTCAAAGCGTGGTAATGGATGACGATCGTATGAGACATACTTAGTGATTGTAACCTTAAAATCTGCACAGGGTCTGATTTTTTCGTTTGACTTTAAAGCTACCACAATTGGGGATGCCCACTCTATTGGCGTTTCTGCTGGATATATCGGTTCAATTTCACCGCCTTTCTTTAACCTTATAAGCTCTTCCTCTACTTGAGGTTGTTGTGAAAAAGTCCCCTGAAAAATTTTGGGTTTTGCATCTCCTGTCAGATTAATTTTTGCTTGATAGTTCTTGACTTGTCCCAATCCATCAGTAAAAAGTTCATTGTATTAATTTATTATGTCCGTTAGTTTAGTATTTTCACTGTAATTGCTATCCATTGTGTCCGGATTAATTTTGAAAATTGTTATTCCTTTTGGTAGAGGTAAGTTATATTCAACTATCCAGTCTAGCCCAAAAATTGGTGTGTCATTATCTTTAACAACAAAAACTGTAAGATGTTTTTATCTGTTTCCTATTTATGCCATAACTTCACATTTCCCCAGTGTTTCGATCGGAATGTGGGTATAAGCGTAAAGTGTTTTGCAGTCTCTTAATTTTGGTGAACCTATTTTTTTCCAAGTGTCTTCTGAAATAACTGTCCTTGATGCGCCTGCGTGATAGAGCATTTTTATTTTCCTGTGGTTTATTATCACTTCCATTACTGCTTTTTTTACCTCTTTTTATAGTTCTGACTTCGTCAGAAATATTGGAGGAACTGTTTGATATTTTCCTTGTCCGTTGTGGGTAATTATTCTGCTTTGGTATTATGATCTCAGCTTGTCTAGATGTTACGCACACTCTTGCATAATGGCCAACTCGAGAACATGTTGCGCACATTTCACATTTGCTGGACATTTCCCCCCTTTTGGATGGATTTGGAATCCTCAATTAAGGCAGTCTTTTCCTTTAATTAATTTCCTTTTTTGTTTCGTAATCTTGGTGTTCATATTTTGATTAACCCTTCGACGATGAGAATGTTGTTAAATTTCACGCATCATAGTTTGATTTGTAGAAGCATTTTTAATTGTAGTTAGGTGAAGAGATGCTTGCTCTAGTAGCAGAGCAGTTCGGTTCACTTGAACCAGGGTGGATTTGTTTGAAGGATGTTGCTTCAGAAGTTCCTTTTGCCATTCATCGCAGTTTATACCCAGAACCAATTGATCGCGTATTCTCTCGTTCAGTGAAACCCCGAATTCACATTGGCTGGCTATACTCCTTAATGATCCAACAAAATGTGTGATTGATTCATCTTCATCTCGGATTTTCTTACGAAATTTTTACTCTTTATGTCAGAACACACGTTGTTTTTATGTAATAATTTGCCAAAATTAATTTAAATTCTTCGAAAGATAATGTTCCAACATCATTTGGGTACGCATGGTCAACTAAAATTTTAAATGGTTCTGCACCTATTCTTGACAGGAAAATTTTGTTTCTAATAATTTCTAATTCTGCTTATTCTCTTCCAATAGACCATGCAACGACAGTTCTAGTTCAAATTGTTGAATGTAATATTTCCATGTCTCTGTTTGTGGATCAAAAGGTCGAAATTTGAATACACTAACTACATTTCTCAAATACTCATTATTGCTACTATTCGCCATTCTTAGGTTTTGTTCGGCATCTTCTTCGTCTTCCCCTCTGCGTCTCCTTCTAAATTGAGGCATCCTCGTCGCCAGTGGTAAAGCCTCAACTAAAAGATATTTTATTTTATGAAACATCAAAACATACTTTGAACATCAAATCATAGTTTGGCAATATAGTATCAAATCCTACAGTATATACAGGGTGTCCCAGCTAATATGGAACAGCGAAATATCTCCGGAACCATGATTGATAGAAAGATGCGGTTTTCAGGGTTCGATAATGGCCAAAAAGGCGCTTCCAGAACATATTTATGCTGAACATGTTCTGTGTTTAGCAGAAGTGTGTGTAATTTACAAAATTAAAAAAAAGTGAATAGGAAGCCAAATTTTTAAGACTGGATTTGGATTCTAAGAAGATTCTAAGAATTGATTAAAAAATAATAATAATGTAAAATAGCACTGATAAAACCCAGTCGTACATTCAATATTATGAGCCAGCTAACCTAAAAACACACACTTTTTTACGTAAGTGACGTCACACTTCCCCGGCGTATACGTCGCGTCAGAGAGGTTACGTAAAGGTGACAAAGGTTGCTGTGACGTCATGCGCCCTGAACTATTGTTCGTCAGGTTATCCTGCTTCTGGCTCATAATATACCATTGTTTACTAGTGTTCTGTATGCATTTCATAGTTTTTTCCTCTTTTTATTCTATTATAAGCTTTTTTAACCGTTTTTAACCTTATCATATATTAGTATCATTATTAATAAGTCAACAAAAGTATATATTATAGATGATAAAACAAATAATTCTCCAAATAACTCAAATAAGATGTAAAATAACTTACTTACGGATGTGCTCTTTTTACTCTATTAAAAGCTTTTTTAACTGTTTTTAACCTTATCATATATTAGTAACATTATTAATAAGCCAACAAATGTATACATTATAGGTAATAAAACAAATAATTCTCACAAATAACTCAAATAAAATGTAAAATAACTTACTTACAGATTGCTCTTTTTACTCAATTAAAAGCTTTTTTAACTGTTTTTAACCTTATCACATATCAGTAACATCATTAATAAGCCAATAAATGTATACATTATAGATAATAAAACACATAATTGATTAAAAAATAATAATACCTAATGTAAAATAGCACTGATAAAACCCAGTCGTACATTCAATATTATGAGCCAGCTAACCTAAAAACACACACTTCTTTACGTAAGTGACGTTGGAAAAATAAGAACTTTTTACTCTAGAAAATTTTTTGCTCCAAGCATTAGTTTGCCATCTAAAGAGCGAACGCGCTAAAATTGAAACTTAAAAAGTCCATTTTACAGCTAAACTAATGGATTTAGGAAAATAATTCATGAGACAAAAAATTCTTATTTTTAGTCATAGAATCTAAATCCAATCTAAAATTCATACCTTATTTGTAACTTTTTTTTGCCTAAAAAATGGTGTTCAGCAGGGCTCAAAAGGTGAAAAAATATCAATAATGCATGTTTTTAAGAATGGATTTGGATTCTATGACTAAAAATAAGAATTTTTTGTCTTTTGAATTATTTTCCTAAATCCATTTGTTTAACTGTAAAATGGAGTTAAAGTTTCAATTTCAGCACGTTCAGGGCTCTTTAGATGGCAAACTAATGCTCGGAGCAAAAAATTCCCTAGAGTAAAAAGTTCTTATTTTTAGCCATAGAATCCAAATCCAGTCTTAAAACTTTGGTCCTATTCACTTTTTTTAAATTTTGTAAATTACACACACTTCTGCTGAACACAGAAAATGTTCAGCATATCTTCTGGAAGCGCTTTTTTAGCCATTATCGAACCTTGAAAACCGCATCTTTCGAACTATCATGGTTCCGGAGATATTTCACTGTTCCATATTAGCTGGGACACCCTGTATACATATAATCTTCGAGCTCAATAAAGAACAATCACACTTATTCCATTATAAAAATAAGTCCAAGAGTAAAATAATACTTTAGTTACAAAGTTCTCTACTAGAAAGTGCTAGCAGAACAAGTTATATATATTTTTTAAATATTTTAAATAAGTGGTTTTTCTATTAGCCTTGAGAGGACTAAATAACCAGATTTTTCAAAAAATGTTCCTTTGTTTGTAAATTACACTGTACCCTGTACCTATATACAAAATTTCAAGTTACTAGGATTGCTTAATTGGCTTAGAATTATGCTGAGTCAGTCAATTTGTCAGTGACAAAACTTTAGACTCATATCTTATGAACTATACTCTTTTTACAAATAGTATTGTTTTTTGAAACTCATTTTGGCCAACCTATGTGAGGGAAACAATAAAGCCACTAGGCCTATGGGACAGCATTATTTTTTGTTTGTTATTTTACTTACTTGTTACTTTTCTACTTGTTACTTTAACAAATCGCGATCTTTTTACCTGATTTTGCCACATAGATTTCCACTTCTTATTTGCGAATATGTTTTGAAATTTTATGTAACAGTTGATTTCCTTTATAGAATCATTAAATTTAATGTCGGTAATAAAATTTTATATAAGGTGAAGACTTAAAACTACTTAGATGAAGAATAAATTTACCAAACAGATGATGAATAATAAAATAAATTGTAAGAACCTTTGTTGGTCATTAATTCAGTCGAGGTTTACAATATTTTTCAATGAAACCATGCTTAGAACATGTTCAACATGTTTGCACACACCTCATTGAAACTTTGTTATCCATTTCGTTTAGCTTGTTTGCGCCTGTAAAGTCTGACTGGTGGCGACAGACACACTCAAGTACAAAACTTAAATATTATATATATATAGATATACATTTTAATTTTATCCATCTTTATCGCTTTTGAGGTGTTACTAGGAGTATAAGGAGAAAATAATGATAGATAGAGATTTAAGATTGAGAAAAGGTGGTGAGAGCTCTCAAGTTGAAGCAATAAGCTGAATCAGGGAGTTTAGCCTTAGTTATGTATTCCGCACGTTTCTCTACTAGGATTTCACTGATTCAGAGGTAATCTGTCCCTAACACTTCCAACTACTTCCCTATCCCCATCCCTCTGTCTGTATTCTCATTGAATTCCCTTCAATACCCAACTTCTAAGCCGTCTAGTCCATGCAGGTTTTGTGAAACCACGTTTTACTTCTTTTATGATATCGAAACTGTACGACTAATAATAATATTTAAACGATTTGTTCTTAAAAAAAAGTCAAATCTGGGCCTTTAAATTTGACTGTGCAACTGTATTCCAAGAATAACATCTTTTTTGACAGTATCAGTATTTAGTTGTAACTCTTATTGATGAGGATGTTGTTTGTAAGTACGTAAAATATGCTAGTATAGTCAATTAATATTATTTATATAATCGAGTAGTGTCCCGACGACGGCGAAGATTCCGTTTGAAATGATTTTTTATTGCTAAGCCAACCGCATTTATTTCGTTTATATTTGTTGGTCTTCAAATAGATGTAATAACTTACCTAAATAGATACCTAAATTAATTTACTTAATTTTCTGAATATAATAATCAAGCATGTTGCCATGGGGTTAATGATGTTCAAATTGACCCACATCCGACCGGCCGACCTGGAGCTCAGGAACGTCGATGAACGTCATTTCCGTGGGACTCTCCCGAAATTTACGCGGGGAAGGAGAGAGACTCAGCGCCCGGGGATTTTTTGGATCGATGAATCCAAATATGGCATCGACAAACACCCCCCCCCCCCAGACAACTGGTGCGCCTCTACGATGATTTTGGTGTTGTTCTTGGCGATCTTGTCAGGAAAATTCTCGGGGATGACGTCCACGGTCCACGAAGGTATAATGAAAGGGCGGCCTAATAGGTTCTTGCCTGGGTAAAGATTTTGTCTTGAGCCGGCCCTGACCCTTGCCCTAGCCCGTTTGATAATTTGAGCTGTTTTATAGGGGTGTGATCCTCCTTTCTTGCGTGTCCACCAGTCAGGATAATGACCACCAGCAATGATTTGTTATTGATAAGGCAACCACATTTATTTAAATAACTTGGTAAGGCGTGGTCTCACGTAAAAAGGGTTTCGTTGGTATTGTGAAACAAAATTAGTAAGGGGGAGGGGGGGGATACGAAAAAGTCAATGTTTTTTGACAAAATGGCGCCGAAAATGAAACACTAACCCTAAGTGGTATATATATTTGTAATCTACTCTTCAATACCTTTCATACCCCACTTTAAAATTAAAAAAAATAT
>KZ651244.1:202493-217706 GCA_001010745.2 Gerris buenoi
TGTGTGTGTGTGTGTGTGTATAGATAGTAATAATAATAATTTAAAAAATAACAATTAAAATTTAATAGTTTTCTAAATGAATGAGTGGTCCAAAAATTAATTTTAGAGGAGTATAGTTCTTATAAGATTATATTTAATATAGATCATACTTAATTCTATTATTATATTATGTAATGTTAACATTCAATATAAATTGTAAATGTTAAGTGGTTAGGAGTATCATTGATTGATAAAATTGGTCACTGCAGACTTTAACTGTTGTCTATCTTAGCTGATACATTTTTTTTTTTTCTAATATAGTGAACATATAAATATATTATATAATATAATGTGTGATTACACAAACTCTTGCAGAGTTATAAAAGCTAATTAAAAATATATTTATAATGAATAAAACTATGATTTCCTTCTAGATAAATAAATATGTATAATGTTGTCAATCAAAACGAAGTGCAGGTAAAATAATTCATTTTACAATATCCCAAAAAATTACCAAATCGCAGAAATAGATTAAGCCACACAGATGAAGGTATTAAGAAAAATAATTATATAAGATTAAATCACGATTAAATAAATAAATATGAATTTATTTGCTACAGAATTTTAATATATGAATTGTTAAGGTCTCCTACAACGACTTTATTTCCCATGAAAAAAGTTAAGTTTTACAGAACATTTAAAATCATGAGTAGTTACACCAGAATAAAGTTAATTTAATAACTTTATTTTTCTTTTTGTATAATTGAGCTTAGTGTAAATTAGTAACCCCAGTGACAATTCACATGGGCTTGGTATGATACTTTGAAACACTGCCATTCTATTAAGGCAAAAGAGCCTAAAATCTTTAATGTCATAATTTTCTGACCAACCTTTTGCCAGTTCAACTAAAAAACTTAGTAATAAAAATAAGCATAAAATAAGTATAAAACAGTGTAGGTAATTACAAGTTACAAAGACATAATTCAGTTTTCATAACTGAGGCTACCTATTTTAAAAACAAATACAGTAGAGTGTCGATTATCCGAACATCAGCATTTTTCCATTTAATACCTTTCCATTCCGTTGGTCGGTTATGTCAATGCTCTCAGTTCCAAATCACTTAGTGGTCAAGTATTTTAAGTAAAACTTACAACATGTTGCCAAAAAGGAAACGAATAGAGCTTTCATTAAAATTGAACTTAGCTATCAACTTCATCACTTGATATTAGCTATCAAGTTCGATGTTAGTAAATCAAGGAATACGGGAATAAAAAGTAATTCTGACTTAATCACTAGGTATGCACTCAATCTTGACAGTGAGGAGGGCAGTTTATATTATAAAACAATAAAAAAAAAAAAAAAAAAAAAAAAAAAAAAAGGTAACATTTTTTGGAACCAACGACGCCTTTAAAAGCTTAAAATAATGGGACTGTCCCAGTCAAAATGGGGCATATAGTCACCCTACTTTTATGAGGCTACAATTATAAACTTAAAATTATTAATTATAGAATGATGGAATCTATGTACTAAATGTTTACTTATGTATCAATTTTATTTTTTTTATAAAGTTATTGAAAATAAAAAATGTCTTTATCTCGCCTGAACCACTCTTGAGAACTCTGAAGTCTTTGAAAAAAAGCTCAATCCGTTCCATTTTTAAAATTTAAGGATGAGTTCTCACAAAACATGTGAAATATAAAAAATGCATAAGTGATTTTTATTACAATATTATAATTATTTTTNAAAAAAAAAAATCCGAATTGTTGGAAGATGCTGCTTTCACTTGGTTTTTGCAAAAACGGGCCTCAGGACAGCCCATATCTGGGCCCACTTTGTGAAAAAAAAGCAGTGGAATTAAACATGAAGCTTGATGGTGACATGGGATTAAGCAAATCGAGATTCATGGTAAAAAATTAAGTAAAAAAAAGTAAATAAATTAAGCACATGAGAATACAACTTTCTTTATGACAAATTATCATAAGAGATACAAACTTTATTTTTTTATTTCACTACGTACTAGATAGATAAAACAAAGACGCATGCTTTTTGCAGAAACGAGGTTGATTATTTTTACATCTTCATTTTCATTTTTTAGTGAATTTTGATTATCTGAATTTTTTATTATCCTAACTATCCCAAAAAACATTAGTTCGGATAATTGACGCTCTACTGTATATAGGAGCAGAATAGGTATACCTTGATTGCATTAATAGTATGATAAGATAACCATAAAATTAAATTTAAATGTATGACTGATTTTAGAAACACACAAGAATGTGAATTAATATGTATTACAGGTAGTGAAGGCAATTTTTATTTTTTAATAGTCCATTAAATTCTTAAAAAGTAAAGCTTATACGTTTAATATTTCTTTAGACTTTAGACTATGAGAATAATACAAAACAACAAAATATTAATACATTTATATCAATTAAACATACAAATAAATAAAGTCTGGTGGACCATAATCTAGTCCCAATTTTAGTCTAAATGCCACTAGTTATTATACATTATTAAAATAAGTACTACTTTAAATAAGATTAAAATAAATCTAAAAAAAAATAAAAGAAATAAAAAGTTACAATAAAAAATCTTTAATAATATCAATTTAATGGGAGTAAAAATAAAAAATAAAATTATTAAAGGAAAGAGCACTGCTCTTATATAATCTCAAAAACAGTAACAAGAAATATAATTTACAGGCAAGATGAGAATGAGTAATAGTATTTCAATAGGAATTGTAAAGTGTCCCTTTACATTCTTTTAATAATAATAACAATAAATAAGAAAATTTGTACTCAGAGAGGCACGAATTCACAGACATAATTTCTCAGTTACTAACTTAACTAAAAACACAAAGTTAACTAAAATAAGAAAATCAATTATTACAATTAAAAAAACAGCAAAAGAGTGAATTTAGTTTTTTTCACCAATAAATTTAAAATGTCAGATCTAAAAAATCTGTGAATTCAAGCCTTTAATATAATTAATAACAATTAAATTAGAAACATTAATAAAATCATAATCAACAATACGAGTATGATTCAAATTATTATAGAATAATTTAAGTTGTAATTAGCTAGAAGTATACTAAAACTAGTAAGTATTGTAATTATTCCAGATTAAACATTTTTCGAAAAGAGAATAATCAAAGTAATATTTACACAATGAGGGACAAATGGATATATTGAATAATTTTAAGAAATTGTATCTGACTTGACCATCACAGAAATATAAAGTGTATTGAAAGTAATCACATACTTCAATTAATGTAAACATATTTTATAATCATAATTATTAACATTTTTAGTTACTACATTCTAATTGCTTACGTAATCATTTGAAAATTTCCATTTTTCCACAATGATTTTTTTTCTTTCTCAATAAATAAATTTAAAATTGGTAATTTTGAGATAGATGGACACACGAGACGAAAAAAAGATCCTTGATGATCCCTACACTTGTCTGTTACTTTTGGTAAGATCAGATGCATTTAGTAGTAGTATTGTTTTTGAACTATAATTGCTTTGAAGTGTAAATAGAAAAATAAAAAAATCCATTCACAATCAAAATATTAGAGAGCCGTTGTACAAACACTATTGTGCTGCTTATGTATAGAAGTTTAAAACTTAGTTCATGTCCTCTTTACGGAATATTAAATTAACCTAGACATAGACGAGCAGTTTTACTAACAATAATAAAGTAATCATGAGCATAACAAATTATAAAGAAATATTAAAAAAAAAATTCACAATTTACAATCACTAATAAATATGACTCTGTTTAACAAGTTAAAAAAAATTAGTAATGCCAAAACCAAGCTATGATTATAAATAATGTCGTTATTATAAACTAAATTCCTGAAGGCGATACATGAATAATCATAATTTCAAAATCATTGTAACGTACAAAAAATTAAATGCATCTAACAAATATTGGATATATATTTATCTTAATAAGTTATAAGTAAACATACATTAACAGCTAGCTAAGTCCGAAAATAAGCAACCTACATTCATCCACTCTCACTCTAATGAGATATTTTTGTTATTTGAGGTAATTTTAACATAATGAAATTTCAGATTTATTTAAGCAAATGAACAAATAGCAATATTAAATAATTATAATAGATGGTCTTCTACCTCAGGATAATCTTTTTTTTTAATAAGTCTAACTATTTTAAGTTAAAAGTAAGAAATTTTGTTAGGTACCATCAAAATTAGAGAGTTATAAGATCTTAAAATATTACATGAGCTACATAGCAGCAAATTAATGAGACTGACATCACTGAGAGAGATCGGACTTCTCTACAATCTTACCCTCCATAATGTTAACTGTAGGTCAGTGACTCACAGATACTCTGTGATAGTTTGATTACCTTTAAGCTGGCTTACACAGGTAGAGTAAACAGGAGAGTAGGGTAGCGAGTAGAGTAACTCTACCTGTAGAAACCCGAGAAAACGCTCCGTAGAGTAGAGTGGCGAGTAGAGTAGCTAGTAGCCGGTAGAGTAGAGTACTATACAATATGCAGTAAAGTGGACTCTACTCTACTCCCCCCTCCACATCTCCCACTCTACCAGCTTTCACACTCTACCCATGTAAACGTCTTCATAGCAAGTAGCAAGTCGAGTTCAGAATTGTAAACAAACAACTTTCACTCAGCGTACTATACTTACTACTAGCTTATTTGTGAACGCTCCAAAATCAAAATTGGTAAAGTGGGAAGTAGAGTTCACTCTACTCGCTACTCTACTCTCCTGTTTACTCTACCCGTGTAAACCCGGCTTTACGCATTCCTTCAGAGCAACATTGACCAACAACGTTTTGTGATAACCTTGGTGAATCTGCGAGTTTGACCAACAAAAAGTTACAGTGGCACGTATGGGAAAATTCCTTAATAAGAGCATAACACATTTTTGGAGTGCCAAGATGTAAAAGAAGGCGAAACTCACTCAGGGGGGCCTCTAACTTCATGAATAGACAAAAATATGAAACAAATCAGGGTGTGGTCATGACATGGGTTATTATTATGCCAAAGGATAAACAGTCAACCAATTTTTCAATAAAGAAGTCCTTGAAAGACTCTAAAAAGGGTGTTTCGCATCAGGCCAGACACTTGGATGCTGCCTCATGACAATACCCTCTCCTCCACCAAGTTATAGGTGAGAAAAAGGATTACTGTGGTCTGCCACAGGAATCCATTGGCCTAACCTCACTCTTTGTAACATAATTTATTACCCTAGACCAAATTCTATCTGAAAGGATGCCATTTTGGAACTGAGGATAACATCAAAAGGAGGGTGATGAGAAGCTAAGGAGAATTTTTGTTGAAGCCTTTCAGCTCTGCAACAAAGAGTGAAACAACAAAGCCTCCGCTGACGTATAGAGGTCCAAGAAAACTATTTTGAAGGGGGCAATATTGGTATTAAAAATAAATAAATAAAATTGCTGCTATAAACAGTACTGCTACATTTCTGGCATACCTGATAGATACCATTTTGAAAATTAGATTGAAAATAAAAGTCTGAGTTGTAGAAGTAAAAGGTTATTTGCATCAAAGCTTTTAAACAAGTACTCTGAAAATCCTCAAAGCTTCCTCCAAGTTAATTTTTAACTTTATTTCCTACATAACCCCCAAAATATCATATTAAGTGGAACTAACCAAACATAAATTTAAATATAGATAGCTATCATATTAAAAAGTAAATAAACTAATCAATTTAAAAAAAAATAATAATAACAAACTTTTTGTTAAAGCAAATATCTTATATAAATAAATAATAATAAAATAAATAAATATATTATAAATATAAGGGTTATATTTAAAAAATACATTTATACTTGCCGAAGTTTTTTTTTTCCATTTTTATGGTAGAATTAATTAACATAGATACCTAAGGAATGTAATTTAATTTTGCCCATTTTTTTCCTGCTTTGCCCTAATTATTATCATTTAAAACCTTATTTGTTTTCATTATACGGTAAAATGCAGATTTCAATTTGCTTTCACTTATGAACTTACATTACTGATACTTAATAATTGTGTCCTACAGTGTTTCCTAAACTATTCAGCACAGACTAACAAATGAGGTCAGCCAAAAACTAATAAAAATCGTCATTTTGGTTAAAAGACAAGTAATATTACATCTATAAATTAATGAGCTCACACAACTTTTTTAATGTCTAAAGGACAATACAAAGCCTGAAAGTTTAGGAAACACTGTAGTACTGCAAGACGGAATACAAATATTAAATATATAATAAAGAAAAATATTTATGACATAAATAAAAGGAATAATTTAATGAAAAAGGGTGCTTGGGAGTACGGTAAAACAGGATAGAACAGTCTCATTAAAAATTGAGCATACAATAAAAATATTTCTGTACAAAAATAAAGTTAGGATTAATTGTTCATGGGTTGATATACTGATACATGAAAATTTAAAATTGTCTTTAGTAACACCAGCATGATTCAACCCGCAATTTACAAGTAGCAATTAGATACTGGCCAAGTTTCAAAGACTGGTCATAGCAGGAGGTCGAGCATAAGCCTTTGGAATGAAACCATACTTGCGTGTCTTAGGGGCATAGGCCCAAAGCCAGCCATCCACAGTTTGATTGTTAAGATCTGCATAGATCCAATCGCCACGCCTCACAGAGAGGTCATCAGGAGCTTGAGGCTGCAAAATCAAAAGACATTATTTATGCCACAATTACTTTTTTCATTTAAACACAGATATCACCTCACTGATAAGACAAAAGAAAGCAAAAAAATGCGTAAATGATAGGAGGGGTATGGGAGAAGTACTAGTACTGAAACCTAGCGGCAAATCGATGCACTATAATAGTTAGAAGAGTTACACACACAGTTCGGGAACTTTTGGGTAGCACCTTGTAAAACTAATCAAAGCCGTAAGAAATTTGTAATTTTCATAGATCAATTAATAAAACAATGTACTGTTTGCCAAAACGCTTTGTAAACAGAAGTGAAATACAACCCACATTGGCTACTTTAATGACATTTTTCAAGAATAAACTCATCAAACTGAATTATTTAATTGAATACTAATCAGAGTTAAATTTAATCAAACAATGCACACATAACAGCAAAATTAAACTAACAAGGACCACGGGCGTCGTCGCCGGGGGGACAGGGGGGACGTGTCCCCCCCCCCAATATTTGAGGTGGAATAAAGAATTTAACCTAAAAAAGTTAAAAAAATCTAATCTGTTTTTTAATTTTTTTAAAAAAAAGTTAAAAATATCTAACCTGTTTTTTAAAAAAGTTTAAGAAATCTAACCCGATATTTTATTGTTAAAAATATATTATCCACTGTATGTCACTTCGATACCATGTTAACAATGAAAAATTAATATGGAATCTTCTAATTCAGTTAGATACCTGTTATCAGTTATTAAAAATACTTTGTGTGAAGACATAGTGTTTCCTCCCCCTCCCCCTTTTCAAAATGATGACAAATATTTATTTATAGTAACAGTTATTTATTGTGTGGGGTAAATCTGTATAACATGCTCCACCTATTTCTAAACATCTGTTACATTCGGTTTTTTCAAATTGTTCCATTTTACAGTACAGAACATCCCGACATGTACTTGCCAGCAAGCTACTAGAAACCCTTTTCTTCGGTCATAAAAATTCATACTCATATACATTTTTTACTAAAATATGTATAAAAAGTTGCACTTCTTCATAAAGTTGCAGGTTTTTGATATTATTCTTTAGGCATGCACTTATTTGGTAATTTCGTTGGTAAAATGGTTGCCATTTTGGACTCACGATATACAGTCGAACCTTCTTATAACGAACTTCTGTACAGCGAAAATCTTTATGTAACAATTTTTTTTATTTATGTCCCATGGATTCTCTATACTAAGTGATTTTATAGTAAAAGAGATTCTATATAACGAAATTTCTATACAACAAATTTTTTTCCAGAAACATCAAGTTTATTGTATGGAGGTCCGACTGATATTTGTAATCTAATTTTCAATACCATTAATATGATACCCCACTCAAAAATGACAAAAATAACTATTTTGTGTCACCACAGTTAAGACCATCTTAAATTTCCAAAATTTTAATTTTCCATATTAACTCCCGGAAATATCATCGGCCCAGAGAGAAGTATATTTATGTATTTTTTCCTCATTTTTATGGCCTTTCCTTAAGGAGAAGGGGGCCCTTTTATGAGGGATTTGGTTTGGTAATATGGCCACCATTTTGGAAACACGATATATATTTGTAATCTACATTTAATACCTTTACAATGATCCCTCTCAAAAATTATAAAAAACAAGTTGTGATCAGTCCGCAATTGCTCACTAATCAAAGAAATTTTGAGTTTTGAAGTTCGCAACATTTTTCCTAAAAGATAATTTATTTATAGAATGCCTTAAACTAATTCTAAATAATGGAACTTTCCAATTCAACGATAAATTCTATGCGCAGAAGCACGGGATCCCTATGGGGGGTGCCATGTCAGTTAACATCAGCGGCATGTCTTAAATCATGTACTTGACAACTCAATCACTAATATCAAAACCAAATTAATAGTTAAATATATATTGATGATCTTTTTGTAATCATCAAAAGCACGGAAATTGAACCCCTTATGAGTCTACTGAACAACTTCCATCCTAGACTTAATTTTACAATAGAAAAAGAGATCAACAACAAACTCAACAACTTAGATATCACAGTAATTAAAAAAGATAATGGTTCTATCACTACAGAGTGGTACGAAAATATATAAAAAGTCATAGATTCTTGAATTTCAGGTCCAATCATCCCACACATCAAAAAATAAACAGTATTAATAACCTAATTAAAAAGGCTATATCCCTTATCGACAGTTCACTAATGAAGAAACTTAAATACAGGATTAATCATTTTATTAATTAATTATCTGTTTAATCACAACCATTACAACCCTCACTTAATTTATTACAGGTATTTATATGAAACTAGTCAAGTATTGTTCACAAAGTTAATGGAGTAACATGACATTTTCTTCTAAATATAGTTTTCATTTCTAGGCTTGAAAATGGCTTGTCGGGCCGAAACATTGCCACCGATGTAGAGTTAGAATTTCTTATTACCCTTAAGGATCCACACTTCACACTAAATTATCGAAAGGGTACAAGCACAGACTTATGAAACATTTTTCCTGTTTTGGGAAAAAATGTTTTACTTGTCTACCAAATTTCAAATCTCTAGCTACAATAAGTCGGCAGGTATGATCCAAGATGCGACAGACGGACGGACGATCTACCAAAAGCATAAGGGTTTCTAGGATGACCTCGAAACCCAAAAAATGAACCCAGAAATGATTTCTTTTGTAGCATCTCGATCAATTGAATCTTATTTGATCAACTTTTTTTTCATTTTAGGGAAAATGATGGAAGGTTATGGTTAGTTTGGGTAAAGTTTAGTACTTTTTGACCTAACCTTCGATTATTACCCTATAAAACGTAACACTTTGTATATTTTTAATAAATAGAAAATACTGAATTTATCGAGATACTATAACCAGAATAGTTTTTACTGTGTCTAGAGATACTGTAAAAAAGACAAATCCAGTAACAATACGCACAGTCTAAAAAAAATAAATAATAAACCAAGTAAATCAAACAGTACGAAATAGGCCAAATAGTGTAGATGTCAAAAGAGAAAACTTTGCTAAAGGATGCAAGTGTTTCACAAAATTTTCCTAGGGCCCCAGCCTCCCCCAACTTTGTCTGGGAGCTGCAATAGCTCGACCGCCCCTAAAAATCCAATATCCCATTTTGGAGTAAACTTTATTGTTGAAAAATAAACTCAGTTGTTAAACTACTTCAAACAACAAGTTAAACAAATCACAAAGTGAAACCTGTTCCTTGAATGGTATATAAAGGATGAAATTTTGTCATCCAGACACATTCGCAATTTATGTTCTTATGTTTATTTATTGAGTTCTTATGTTACAATACAATTAGTTTTTTCAAAAACATACTTAGTGACATTATTCAGTCAGTCACAACATTTATATCATGGCCATGTTTTTATTGTTTTTCATAACCACTGATTAAATCACATAGCTTATTATAGATTTTAAGTTAATATTATAATATTGCATAATGGCTATTTACTGATCTATTTAATCTACAATAATTAGAAGCACAACTTTTATTATATAACATTGACGATAGCTAAGTTACTATTTCAGTTTGCTATTTTGTATAAAAATACTTGTGTTCATAGTTGTCAACGAACTACACCATAAGTTTACTTTATTTTATGACAAAGTGTTAAAATCAAATTTCACATAAGAGATGTATAAAAACGCTGTTCTGTGAGGTGATATTTTCCAAATTTTCCCCGGACCCCCTCCTGAAATGTGTCCCCCCCACCCCCAATAATGACAAGGACTAATAACAAACAACTGAATAAATAAGGATTAGCAGAAAAAATGAAGATATGTTATAAGATTTTAAAATTCTTACTTTGTTCAGTCTGATGATAACTCAGCACTGAAAATAGTTTGTTCATACTTAATTAGGATATTTCTATTTATTCCAGTTAAAAAATTATTATTGAGAGAGACAACCAAGACTGAACTGATAGGAAAAGGCCGTTTTTTTTTGTTTTTAACTTTCTCATATAAAAAGAAAATATTGTGATGCCGCGAAATTTCGATTTTGATAGATTTACACGTTTTGAGGTCCCCTGAGTCCAAAAAAGTGGTTTTTAAGAAACGTCTATCTGTCTGTACAGATGCCTGGAGCCTAAACTACATGATTGATTTTGATTAAATTTGGCATACATGTTTAGAAAAATCATACGCCGAGGCGAAATCGAGAAATGAACTTTAGCTCTAAATTTGGGAGGCGCTACCCCTAAAATCTCTGAAAAAACGTGAAAAAAATTATTCTTGGAAAGGGTTCCGACTATTTTAATTAAACAATAATAAAATGTAGTCCATTTAAATACGAATCTAAAGATATAAGCCGTTTTCCCGGGAAAATCTAATTCCTGAGAAAATAGCTAAAAAGCGGGCGGAGAGAGCCCATTTTCGATACACTGCCGAGTAGTTATTTTTATGATAAGTTTTGAAATTCAATTTTTAAGTTTTTGGTAGTTTTCTTACTACCAAAAGATTAAATTTTAAATAATTCAAATTAAAATTATCAATAACAACGGGAGACATACATCTCGGTCTAGTTCTGTTGCCGTGAATATTTCGCTCTCTAGATTTGTAGAATAAGATTAAAAGCTTAGATTCGGGGAATATGTATCAGTTACGACAGGGAAAAATCATTCTCCCATATAGCTCAGTTGGTAAGAGCACCTGTACGGTAAACAGAGGTCCCGTGGTTCGAGTCCCGGTGCGGGGGTCTATTTTTCTCTGTATGTCTCCCGTAGTTATTGATAATTGTAATTTGAATTATGATAAATTTTGATTAAATGTTCAATAATAATTACGCTGAGTTGTCTCGGACCGATTTTATTAGACATAATAGCATATAATAGAATAATGCATTGCTTTTGATAAATGGGCAGAACTATAGGGTAGGTGGGGTTAAAGACTCACATGGCCATGTTTTCAATCTAAAAAGTAGTTTGGGAGGTTAACAGATCTCTCAGTTCCTCGGATAATGATTCCAATTGAACGCAAAATTGTCTTCATCGTGGTATTTTGTTTTAATTTTTATTTTATTTATTGTTTTTTTTTATTCTACTTTTTTCTGGTCATTAGTATTTTTCTGTTATTAAAGAAGACTGTATTATTTATACCAACAAGAAGATTTTTTTTTAAAGTTCTTTTCTCCACTTCTTCAGTTAAAGTCTATACATATTAAATAAATTAAGCTGTTATTATTGTTTGATAATTTTTGCTCAGTGGGGTAACATCTCGCACCAAAATTTCAATGAGAGTTTTAGTGAAAAAACTATCATATTAAAGGTTTTGGAAAATTTTAATTGTCAGTAAGTTAGTAGACCATGCCCATTTTTTTCAGTAGACATAACTAGGATGCCAAACAACCAGTTTCAAGCTTTGTCGCATCAAAATAACCCTATCGCCACACGTAATATCCCGAAAACTCGTAAGAGCGAGTCTTTATTCCCACCTACCCTAAGTAATAAAACTTTTTATATTTTTTCTTAATAAAATATAAAAAACTTTTGACATTAATTTAGAAGAATAATCAAATAAGCTTTTTACCATGCTTAACTATTCATTCAACATATTTGTTTAATCTTGTAATTTATTGACATGAATTCACTCTTAAAACATATTGACATCAGCTGGAAATTAAATAGCACCAAAAATACAATCGAATTGGATTTAGATCAGGCGATTAATAAATATTTAGAAGAAAAAAATACCTTATAATCATAGAGCATTACAAGCTCAGTGCCCTGATACCGGATTTCTTCAACAGGAGGGTTGGTAGCAGCACCTGTAGGTGAAAGGTGCTGAGCAACTTGTGCAGGAGGAGGACCACCAGTCTG
Source organism: Gerris buenoi (assembly GCA_001010745.2). Classification (NCBI taxonomy): domain Eukaryota; kingdom Metazoa; phylum Arthropoda; class Insecta; order Hemiptera; family Gerridae; genus Gerris; species Gerris buenoi. Next base: position 214,987 of record KZ651244.1, read on the forward strand.
GGCTCTGACATGGTTGGTACCAATGGCAGGTTGGCTATCACCATTAACTTGTCTAACTGGACCAGCTTAAAACAAGAATAAAACAAAAATCAGAAATTAAACAGTAAATGGGAGTCAGATAAAGTATTTAAAGCAACTGTCATTCGTTTAAAATAATACTCCTTGCATTAGGTCATGATGGTAAACATATTTCACATTGCTTGTTTTAAATATTTAAAATAATTCAAATGTTGGAACCATTATAACATAAAAAAGAAGAAACTACATATCAAGGAAAGAAAAAATAATTGCATACATAAAACTGAACTAATTAATTTTGTAGGATAACTTCATTTTATTGAAGGTGTCATATTGATTTCAGAGAAGTAACTATTTACGGAAGTAATACAAAATAAATGCACTATATGAATAATTAAAAAAATAATAATAATAATAATAAAAATATACTTTGAACAACATCAGCAGGGTAAACGAATCCACTTGGTACAAAGCCCTCTTGGCTGTCAGATCTGAGAACCCAATACCAGTCTGGATCTTCTCGATTAAGAACAGTCACAAATTCTCCTCTTTCCACGCTTAAATCATTTTCATCCCGAGCAATAAATGTATACAATACTATATAACGACCAGAGGGATCCTGAAATATAAAGAAATACATTTTTAATAATAAATTTAATCTCCGACTAAAAATATCCTCACAAAGGTCGGCCAAACAGTAAAAACAGTCTTGTTTTTTTTTAGAACACAATATATACATATTATATAGTACATAAAAAATACAAGAAAAGATAAGAGAAGGACATAAAAGGAAATAATTATCATTGTTCAGAAGAAGGTGTGGGTGTTCAAATTGAACTAATCGATTATTATCTGGTGTATGCGTGCGGGCGAGCAAGAAGTGTATGTATAAAATCTCCGAGCTCAATAATAAATAAAGATCAATCACACTTATTCCAATATAAAATTCTATTAATGAGAGTAAAATAATACTTAAACTTCAAAAGTTCTCTACTAGAAAGTGCAAGTTAAAATTTAATAAATTTTTAAAAATATTTTGATTACATGGCCAGGTTTTGACTCAGGGGAGGGCCCTAAAAGTACTAACTTTCTATAAATTGTAAGGGGGGGGGGGGGAGCGGTAGCATAGGAGTAGTTTGAAAAATCTTAAGAAAGGGGATAAGAGCCAAAAAAAATGTAGTGATTTAGTTTCACCACCATTAGAGACCCAAAAAAAGTAAATTAATTAAGCCATCCCCAAGTTTGTTTTAATAATAAATAATTATACAATATCAACCTAAAAGTACATTATTGAAATGGCTCCTGGCTTCGCCCATGTTTGATTAGGCGGTTTTTCCATTAGCCTTGAGATGGGCAAAGAACCAGATTTTTGTGGATTTTTAAAATGTTTACTTTATTGGCACTTTCATTTATTTATACAATATGTAGTTTCTAGAATTGCTAGAATTGTCTTAGAATTATGAGGAGTCAAGTCAATATATCAGTAACAAAACTTTAGGCTCATATCTTATGATTATAGGTAGAGGTGTGAAATTAATATTTCAGGTTTAGTTTGTAAAAAAAATAAATAAATAAATATCAAGCCCCTTATTTTTTTTTAAAAATTTCATGTTTTTTCAAAAATATTTTTATTATATTGAGATTAACTACTGGGAATGGTTATTTAACTCTGAAATAAGAAACGAAATTCTGCCAAGAATGGTTACACGTGCACAATATCTAGGAAATCATATTGTCATCGGATATTGGCTCCAGTTAATAGGAATTATAATTATTTTATTTTTCAAATGAAGTTAGACAATCTAATCAGTTCATCCACTGATGGCCAGGGTCAATGGGGTTTGTATCAATCTCGACATCAGTGGATACCCAGATTACTTAATAATAATTAGTATTTTTCAGTTATAATAATTTATAATTTTTATAAAACAATAAGACATAAAAAGAAGTTTTTTTTTTTTCAGACCCAAACAATCCTTATATTTTAAACATACGCTATTAAAATCTCTTTAAATAATAATTGAAACTAATTTTTTTAAAAAAATAATAATAAAAAAAAATAAAATAAAATCTGGTTCTAAAAATTCAACAAAATAATTTTTTTAACTATACCTTTATACTTTATATTACAGTATTGTCCTTTTTCTACAATTATTATTATTCTTCGAGTAATAGTAAACTAAACTACTCTATAAATTATTATTAAGTTTTAAATGTTAAAATACTGAGTTTAGCAGATGATTAATACTAACACTGGTTACTTGTAAATTAATAATATTTGTAATCTAATGCAGTTTAAGTTTGTACAAATTTTCATTAGTTTACATGATAATTTAAGATTTTTGATAACGTGAAAGAAAGTTTGATTGTAAGAATATATCATAGGTATGAATTTCCACTGTACAGTAAAGCTCTGATTATCCGGATAACCAGATTTATAATATAAATCAGATATTTTAAAGGATAAATTTAAAAGTACGAGGGCCATTTGGAAAGTAATGTCGAATTGGCCGCTGTGCAGGAAGGAGAGGGAGTAGCGGTGGTAATGTTGCACTGACATACGCTGCAGGTCAGTCTGCATCAAGCTGTGGTTGAGTGAATGACGTACTAACGCTAGTTTGGTTTTTATAGCATCTTGAAATATGCGCTGCAATTGAAAATTCCACCAAATGCAAAATGGGAGTTTTACAGGGCTTGGTTAG
>KZ651244.1:252933-267775 GCA_001010745.2 Gerris buenoi
TATTTTACTTTATCTATCTATGCTTTTATCTTCTTTTTCTTTTAAACTTGTTTATTGTTATTACATTCATATATTATATTTATTATCGTTATCATATTTAATATTATAACTTGATTTTTTGTAAATTGTATAATTGCGAACCAGGTGTATGACCTTAGTAGTCCGACACCTGGAATTTAATTAAATAAATAAATAAATAGATATAATAACTTTTTAAGATAGTAGCCGAATTTTATCAAAACTAAACTTTATATTTATTTAGATTATTATATTTTTGAATTGTTTTGTATTGAAAGCTGTCACTTTTGATTATGACATGTAATGTAAACAAACAATACAGTTTCTTAAGCCAGCTTTACACCTTGTGATTTGTCGGTGCAATCTGGTCGGAACGATAAATCGCACCGATATATCGTAAGGTGTAAATGGAAATTGTATAACGATGTTGGGGTGGGGTTGGGGTTGATATATCATGCGATTTATCGTTCCTTCAGATTGCACCGACAAATTGCAAGGTGTAAAGCTGGCTTTATAACACTGAGCCAACCTGTCCCGTGTTTTTGTTTACCTTATAGGTTAACTTTTTTGCAATCTGTACTTCTTTATTTGTACCCGTACAAGGCCAAAACCTTATCAATTCCCTTGATATTTGGCTCATTTTTCTTCTCTCATCGTCCCTTACATGTGGAAATATCTTTGGCTCGGTTTTGATTCGGTGTTAGCAAGATCCTAGGTACAAAGTTTTGTGCTTTTATAAGTTAAAGATAATATGTGTTACAATATTGATCTGTTTACTCTTAATCTCACTATTTTAGCAAAGAAATTATATTATGTTTATATTAAGTTTTATTTTGTATTGTGTGTCACAGAAATTGTAAAAGAAAGTTTTTTAATGAAACTTACCAGCTACTAAACACCTCAATTATTTTTTAGCCCATCTTAGTTAAACTTCAAAATGCGTGCCTGCCAAACATCTTTTCCTAAATAATTCAAATTACAATTATCAATAACTACGAGAGACATACAGAGAAAAATAGACCCCCACACCGCCGCACCGGGACTCGAACCACGGGACCTCCTATTAATCCGTAAAGGTGCTCTTACCAACTTTTCCTGTAAGAACAAACTTTCCCTCAGAAATCCATAAAACTCATCTTTTTGCACTTAAATTTTAAAAATTCTCCGGGGGAGGACCTCCGGACCCCCCACCGTTATTTGCACCAAGGGCCCAGAAATCCTCTCATCGGCCTTGCTATAGTAAATAGTATAATCCTCAGGCAGAGAAGACTAGAACAGTAAAAACAGTTTGTGTATAAAAATTCAAGTTTTGTGTGAATAAGAAAGATGTTCAAAGTACCCCATAGTTATACTTGAATACTAATACATATTTTATGAGCCTATCAATGTCGTTAATGTCCTGTAGAACTAGCCCATTAAATTAAGAGGCGTGAGTCGGGACCGTGATACGAGGTGTTAACTGTTAAGTTGCGGATGCTGCAGGAGAGGAAGGGAGGTAATCCTCTTCTTTACCGCCCTTGGGCGGTAAAGAAGAGGATTCTACAATACAAGAGGGCGGAATTCTACAGATTTATGAGATGCGCATGCACAATGAATACAAGTTCGTAAAGAATCACTACGCATCTACACAGAGATTAAATGTTTATATTTCGTATCAATCGAAGATAAATGTATTTACATCAACAGGGTTAGGACTGGGATCACTCTAGTACAGTTCCTAACCCTGATGAAGTACATTAATTTTATGAAATTTATTGGTTAAACTATGTTGTTTGTATCAAACTGTACCTCAATAATTTTATTCTAATATATAATTTCAATGGTTGTTAATTCTTCATGTCTTATAATTTAGTAATTTTAAATGTATATAATATTGAGGTAGTTATTATTAAATTACTGCCAAAATTTATTGGGAATTCTATTTATAGGAAGTTCTTTAGAAAATTTAATTGGTCCATCTTTAACTTCACAATTGCTACTAAAAGTGGAAACAACTATTTAAAAGAAAGTAGAACAATTTTTAACCTGTTAAACTTCTGTAATATTTATGGTTGTTTACTATTATCAATAGTAGGTTATTATTATTATTTTCTTTGTTTATGTGTAGCTAGTATGGTAATTGTTTTTTAATATTGATATTTATGGATAATTGTATATGTATATTTGCTTTGTTGCAGGTTTATATACACACAGAAAACAATGTTTTGATTGAAGTTAACCCCCAGACAAGGATACCTAGAACCTTCAAGAGGTTTGCAGGGCTAATGGGTAATTTTGTTTTTCTATAAATCAAAGTATGAAAGAGGTGCAACAATTAAATAACTGGACTGTGAATACCTTAGCTGTTAAGTCTTTGTGTCATGGAGCTGGAATGGATTGTAGTTGACACATAGAATGAGCTACAGAGAGAAGGAGACTTGAGAGCAGGGTTGGGCTGCAAATATCTTAGGATGTTGTAAAAAAAATATGCTCAGCATCCAGAAACAACCTTCTTCAAAGTAAATCTGAGGCAGAAGAAATCCAAAAAGGAGATTTAAAAAAAAAAAAAATGGGGGAAAAATAAATAAATAGTTGGTAGAGGAGGGAAAGAAAATAGAAGATAAAGCCCCTGCAGAGCGCAATGCAAGGCCTCCACTCTAAAGTACCATGGTTTTCTTCAAGGCCTCAATGGGAAAAGGTTTTAATTTAAATCAAATTATAATTATTATTAACAACGGTAAACCGACAGAGAAAATTAGACTCCAGTGCCAGGACTCAAACCACAGGCCTCTATATTCTTTATATTACGGGTTCGAGTCCTGGTGCTGGAATCTATTTTTCTCTTTCTTCTCTTTCCATTGTTAATAATAATTATAATTTGATTTAAATTAAAATTTAAACTTTCTGTAGTATGAATACTACCCAAAACTTAAAAATGAAAGGTTTTAATGAGTAAGAGTCTCACATACTAGGGGACCACATATGTCCTCTAACACTGCATACAACCTAACATTAATAGGAGACCAATTTTCAAAATCCCTTACTTTAGTGCATCAGGATGTCTTCTTGAATATTTTAAAATATGTAGTTTAACTTTCATTTATTATATAGTTACGTTTTAATTTCAGTTCAGTTGCTGCATAAGTTCAGTGTAAGAGCATCTGAAGGCTCAATGAAATTGCTAAAAGTGATCAAGAATCCAGTCACCTCTCACTTACCTGTAGGATGTAAAAAAATTGCAACTTCATTTTCTGCCAAAAAGGTGGTTAATCCTAGGGAAGTGGTACCCGATAATGAACCAATTGCTATTGTTATTGGAGCCATGGCCCATGGACAGGTATTACTCAGATATATTACTTACATTTAGAATTAAGAGATTTGTAACCTTAACTTTAAAATGTAGTGGATAACCTCACCACGTTGTGTTTACTGTTGTATAAATGTCTTATCAACCCTTTCGAGACTATGCCCACATATATGTGGGTGACTAAGAATGTTTTTTAAGCTAAATATTGCATGCCAGTGCTATTTTAGTTTACTAATAGTACATTACGCGTCTAGTGCTGAAAGTAGCATTTTGCATGCAAGTGTGTAGTTTGCACTCGAGCGAGAGGTAAAGGTAGTAAACCTCACAAACAAAGCAAAATGCCCTTTTTGCTCGATTTTCATACTGTACTTTATCTACCATATTAATAATAAATACAGAAAAAAAGATGAAATTAATTCATTAGTTGCTTTGTAAGTTTAATCGCATGTGTCTGTTACCCCGATTTTGAACCACTTCCCGTCTTTCAATCTTCCCCAAATTTTGCACATGAAAACAATTGAGGTGAAGAATACAGAAACCAAAAAAGAAAAGAAAAAAAAATGGTGTCATATTTCTTTGCTTTTTTAGTTTCATCGCACACCTGTAATATATTTTCGTAGAAAATTATAAAATCCAGAACTTACTCTGTTTTAATTGAAGGTTTTTGGTTTGATTTTTTGCAACATAACTATTGTTTTATATTAAATAATAAATAATATGTTAAATGTATTCAAAAACATGATATTAATAATTGGCAATATGAAATATGTATTAATAATAATGTTGTGCATAAAATGGAATATGCTTTAAAATATCACAAAAAAGCATATATAATAAAAGCGATCTAATTATTATTAATTTTGTAAAAGATAAATTAGTTATCTTTAAGATGAGTCTTCATTTTGGTTCATAATAATTAAAGAGGACTAGATAGTAAAAGAGTGCGTGTTTAAAGGTGTAAAGGAGCAAATGTAGTAGTAGAAGGGCGGACCCGATGATTCCCGAGTGAGATTCGACTGAAAAGGGTGGTAGGGAAAGGATGGTGTATTATAGTCCTTGGCGGTAGGGGTATGCCGTTAGAGGGCAGAGAGTTGATAGCACACCTCCTATAGTTTCCTAACTCCCTGATAGTGTATAAATCTTTTCGACTTTCTTTGACCCTAGGAAGCGCAGTAGAGGGAGATAGACTGTGCACACCTCCTATATCCTTTTAACTCCTTGATACACCTGGTAACAATTTCTAGTAACACTTTTCGAGTTATGTACCACATCCAAAACATGAAAATGTCAAAAAAAAAAAATAAATAAATAAATAAATAAATAAAATACGAATACAAATAAGACCAGTTTTCATAAATGGTATTTTTATATTAATTATTGATAATACAAAAACCAAGTGAATAAACCCAAGAGAGTGGTAACGAAAGATCAGGACATTTCGCAATGCTTGTACTTATTATTATGTAGACATTGCTTTACCTAAAAGTAATGATGAAGCTGTGCAGCTTAATTATCAGACTGAATACTTAAACTCTATAATATTTTCTGGATTTCCCATACATAAATTAAAATAAATGTTGGTGCTCTTTTCATGTTACTCAGGAACTTAAATAAAGTCTATATAACAGTACATGATTGCAAATAGTTCACTTACAATATTAGAGCTCAAATTTCAACAGGTGTCCACTCAGGAGGGATTGTATTCATAACAAAAATTAAATTAGATACAGGCAAATCAGGAAATATTGTATCATAACCTCCAGGAGTTGGAGCAATTATGCTATACTCTTTGAAGCAAATACAATAACCTAACCTCCTTAAAGTTTCTACCAGCATCACCGGATCTAATGACTGTCACACAGGGTCAGCAGAAAAATTAGGACTGTGTTTACTAAAACTTTCCACATTATGGACCTATTACTCTTAACTTTTCTCTGCCTTTTCTTTTTCTCCCTTTCTTTTAACCTCTAATGATTTCCTACCTATAATACTAGTTCGGCCTCCCATGTGCGTATCCAGGAGGGGGGAGGGGCTGCTTAAAAAAAACTAATAACATAATTATGCAACTATGCATTTTTTCCTATTAGTTGTAGTAGTTGTAAGTACTTTTACAAGATGGATAGGACAGACCAATTGTTTGAACCTAGCAATTAGGTCTTATTGAGTATTGAAAGGGCCAGATTTAGGGTATATGTGCCCCTAGGTGGATGATGTGGTGCAGGCCCCATTTTTCACACTTGCAGTGTGGTACAGATGACCTGAGGATCATTTTAATTAATTATAGTTATTATTTTTTAAAAAAATATGTAAAAATCTAACCTGTCATAATCAAGGACCTCTAGGTCTGATGATTCCTGTAATGGGTGAAAGATAACGTCTTTTTTTTTAATTAACCAATTGTTTATTTTACTCACCTTTATGATATAATAAAATTTGATGTTTTCATTTTTCCTGACAGAAAGAATAATTCTTCGTACGAGTGTTGTTAAATTCATGTGTTATTAGTGGACTTTCATTCCAACCAACACCTACACTGTTTTAGTTCCACTCTCAAGTCCACATAAGAAAACCTTCAATTCATGTGTGATATTCGTAAATTATTTGTGTATTCCTTTCAATTTTCTACAGAAAAAAGTATTGGAGGCAGACAGAATAAAAAGGGTTAACTATGTTTTTATTTGGTGTGATTATTTCAACTGATGTACCCTATTGCAATTTTTAGCTTTCTCTGTAAAAACAAGTAAGCACTTTGCTTGATTAATGTTTTTGTGGGTTTTCATCTGATATACACACTCCAGACATCATTAAACAAAATGTTACTATTACCACATAGGTGTATCTTTGAATCACTACTCTAAATTGATAATTTTTTATGTTACTATTACCACATAGGTGTATCTTTGAATCACTACTCTAAATTGATAATTTTTTAATTTAATTATTATTTTTAAACATTAAACTTTTTTTACTATATCTCTAAAATTGTATTATTATTATGTTTCAGGCTATTCCAGATTACTCTGAAGACACAATATCAATAAGTAACTACCCCCTCTCAGCTGCTCTTACTTGTGCTAAACTCTGTACAGCTTTTGAAGAGACTTGGGAAGTTGTCTAAAATATGCATTGAAATTTATTGAGGATTGTTTTTATGATATTCCCTGACTGAAGATGTATGTATTTTGTTTGCTGTAGTTCTATTATATGTATGTAGAAAGTATTTATATAATATTTAATCAACTTTTGAGAGAATATTAAAAAAGAAAAATAAAGATGAAAATCAATAAATCATCAATAAATTTTTTGAAGAGATACAGCCCCTTAAATGTCAGCTTCTAAAGATGGTTTTAATTAAATATCTCGGAAGCCATAAGTAATAAAATTATAAAATTTGGTGTAGATAATATCTTTGTCATATTTTATCGGATGAAATTAAAAAAAAACTTATCCAGAGGTGTCTCTAGCAAACAGTGCGAAGGGTTAATTTACCTCTAACTTTTTTTATAGTAATTTTTTAAATATTTTAAAAATTATGATAAATTAAGGTATTTTAATAATAAAAGATACTCTTTAATAAACTTTGATAAAACGCGCCGTTTTTAGAGTAAACTGGATTTTAATCTAATAATCAGTAACATTTTTACTACGTTTTATTAACTTGGTTTCTTGTTTGTTTGTTTGTTTGTCCGGTACAAATCTTGCAATCGAATTTTAACATCCCGTGTAGCTAGACATTTGAAACTTTCAGAACACGATGACAATGCATTATTTTAATACTTTTAGTCATTTTTCAGCAGAATTTAATTCGTTTTCAGCAAATTTGCTGAATGAAAAGTTAGTTCGGAAAAAATNTTTTCGACTTTTAGATAAATAAATAAATAAAATACGAATACAAATAAGACCAGTTTTCATAAATGGTATTTTTATATTAATTATTGATAATACAAAAACCAAGTGAATAAACCCAAGAGAGTGGTAACGAAAGATCAGGACATTTCGCAATGCTTGTACTTATTATTATGTAGACATTGCTTTACCTAAAAGTAATGATGAAGCTGTGCAGCTTAATTATCAGACTGAATACTTAAACTCTATAATATTTTCTGGATTTCCCATACATAAATTAAAATAAATGTTGGTGCTCTTTTCATGTTACTCAGGAACTTAAATAAAGTCTATATAACAGTACATGATTGCAAATAGTTCACTTACAATATTAGAGCTCAAATTTCAACAGGTGTCCACTCAGGAGGGATTGTATTCATAACAAAAATTAAATTAGATACAGGCAAATCAGGAAATATTGTATCATAACCTCCAGGAGTTGGAGCAATTATGCTATACTCTTTGAAGCAAATACAATAACCTAACCTCCTTAAAGTTTCTACCAGCATCACCGGATCTAATGACTGTCACACAGGGTCAGCAGAAAAATTAGGACTGTGTTTACTAAAACTTTCCACATTATGGACCTATTACTCTTAACTTTTCTCTGCCTTTTCTTTTTCTCCCTTTCTTTTAACCTCTAATGATTTCCTACCTATAATACTAGTTCGGCCTCCCATGTGCGTATCCAGGAGGGGGGAGGGGCTGCTTAAAAAAAACTAATAACATAATTATGCAACTATGCATTTTTTCCTATTAGTTGTAGTAGTTGTAAGTACTTTTACAAGATGGATAGGACAGACCAATTGTTTGAACCTAGCAATTAGGTCTTATTGAGTATTGAAAGGGCCAGATTTAGGGTATATGTGCCCCTAGGTGGATGATGTGGTGCAGGCCCCATTTTTCACACTTGCAGTGTGGTACAGATGACCTGAGGATCATTTTAATTAATTATAGTTATTATTTTTTAAAAAAATATGTAAAAATCTAACCTGTCATAATCAAGGACCTCTAGGTCTGATGATTCCTGTAATGGGTGAAAGATAACGTCTTTTTTTTTAATTAACCAATTGTTTATTTTACTCACCTTTATGATATAATAAAATTTGATGTTTTCATTTTTCCTGACAGAAAGAATAATTCTTCGTACGAGTGTTGTTAAATTCATGTGTTATTAGTGGACTTTCATTCCAACCAACACCTACACTGTTTTAGTTCCACTCTCAAGTCCACATAAGAAAACCTTCAATTCATGTGTGATATTCGTAAATTATTTGTGTATTCCTTTCAATTTTCTACAGAAAAAAGTATTGGAGGCAGACAGAATAAAAAGGGTTAACTATGTTTTTATTTGGTGTGATTATTTCAACTGATGTACCCTATTGCAATTTTTAGCTTTCTCTGTAAAAACAAGTAAGCACTTTGCTTGATTAATGTTTTTGTGGGTTTTCATCTGATATACACACTCCAGACATCATTAAACAAAATGTTACTATTACCACATAGGTGTATCTTTGAATCACTACTCTAAATTGATAATTTTTTATGTTACTATTACCACATAGGTGTATCTTTGAATCACTACTCTAAATTGATAATTTTTTAATTTAATTATTATTTTTAAACATTAAACTTTTTTTACTATATCTCTAAAATTGTATTATTATTATGTTTCAGGCTATTCCAGATTACTCTGAAGACACAATATCAATAAGTAACTACCCCCTCTCAGCTGCTCTTACTTGTGCTAAACTCTGTACAGCTTTTGAAGAGACTTGGGAAGTTGTCTAAAATATGCATTGAAATTTATTGAGGATTGTTTTTATGATATTCCCTGACTGAAGATGTATGTATTTTGTTTGCTGTAGTTCTATTATATGTATGTAGAAAGTATTTATATAATATTTAATCAACTTTTGAGAGAATATTAAAAAAGAAAAATAAAGATGAAAATCAATAAATCATCAATAAATTTTTTGAAGAGATACAGCCCCTTAAATGTCAGCTTCTAAAGATGGTTTTAATTAAATATCTCGGAAGCCATAAGTAATAAAATTATAAAATTTGGTGTAGATAATATCTTTGTCATATTTTATCGGATGAAATTAAAAAAAAACTTATCCAGAGGTGTCTCTAGCAAACAGTGCGAAGGGTTAATTTACCTCTAACTTTTTTTATAGTAATTTTTTAAATATTTTAAAAATTATGATAAATTAAGGTATTTTAATAATAAAAGATACTCTTTAATAAACTTTGATAAAACGCGCCGTTTTTAGAGTAAACTGGATTTTAATCTAATAATCAGTAACATTTTTACTACGTTTTATTAACTTGGTTTCTTGTTTGTTTGTTTGTTTGTCCGGTACAAATCTTGCAATCGAATTTTAACATCCCGTGTAGCTAGACATTTGAAACTTTCAGAACACGATGACAATGCATTATTTTAATACTTTTAGTCATTTTTCAGCAGAATTTAATTCGTTTTCAGCAAATTTGCTGAATGAAAAGTTGGTTCGGAAAAAATCCGCAAGTTATTTTATTTGTTTTGTCATATCCTATAATATTTACAATCTTCATTTTGACAGGTTTCAAATTTATGATTTTTATAAATAAGAGATAAACATTAAATGACAGCAAAACAGGAAATATATCGATTATATTATTTTAAATATATCGATGGCTCGGTTTTAGAAAATTTAAAAACGTAGTATATAAAAAGTTATTTTTATCTTGTAATTATTAATTTATTAAAAACAAAAACTACTTGTGTTTTAAAAAATTACAATTATTCTTCAAAATGTCTCAGGATATTGTGTCACAAGATATGCCTTGAACTATTAATAGTTCCATATTAAACTCCTACACCGTACCACTTCCCCATATAACACAAAGTTACTTCATGGAACAACATAGCCTTTGTGAAGGAGTAGTATTCAAAGTAGAACATACATACATTTTAATTTTAAATACACCCCTACATTTGGTAGCAGGGGTGAGGAATATGCTGCCAAAAAGGATAGAAACAAATTGTCTATCGATATCGGAAGAAGATGAAGATAGACATGAAATATATGAAGATAGAGAAGTTATAAGGAAACCTGTTTTCCAGCTAAAAGAATTTAACACAGATTCATCCTGGCAAAAGTATTTTTTATTTTTTAATAATATTACTTTCTTTAATGGCTGGTCTGATAGAGAAAAGGCCAAATTTTTAGCCTTGTGCATGACAGGGAAGTATCCTGATATTTATAATGCGTTGCCAGGCAAAATAAAATAAATAATAATTATTTATTTATTTTTAATTATGAGGTTTGTTAGTCTTTAACAGATAAAATCAACCCCCCTCAATGAAAAGGATCAAGAATGGATGCTTTGATGAGGAACAATTTGATCTTTAGAATGGGAATAAGTTTTAACTAACTATTGCTAATTTTGTAAATCTGAAGCAGAACCATTACTTGATTCTTATCACCCAAAAGAACAAAAATATGTATCAATTTTTCTGTTTTAAAAGAGACTAGTAAATATAGAAGACCTAAACAGTTAAATTTGATAAAAATAAAAGGATCCACGAATGAACAACTATTGATATGGAAGAAACTGCCTTAAAGGAAATAAATTGAAAAAATCACAGGGAAGTACTTGCCCCAAGTACTTTTTAGGGTTTTGTAGATGAGTAAACATACCCATTATGTAATTATGATTTCTGGTCTTCGATCTCAAGAGTCCGGGTTCGATTCCCCGGGGGGTCACAATGTTTTTTATCAGTAATAAACCAATAAGGAATGCAAACTTTAAAAAAGCAAATATATATTTGTGTCCTNAAGTTGGTGCTGCCATTTAATGAGAATTCATAAATCATTCGTAATAGGCGTGTTTGACTATAAATAAAGAGGATCTGGTTACCCGATCTTGAAAATAATGTGATAATGATATTTTGGGTAGTTTTTCCTAGTCTAGAATATGTTAGATAGTTTACTATGGGTTCCAATCATATGCTTTTAGAATAGGAATTAGATAATATTTTAACATTTAACTATAGGAAGGGTTGTTTGGCCTTCTTAACCAAGCTTATATAGATTAAATTTTTTTTTTTTTAAAGGAAGCAATAGTTTTCCCTCTGTTCCATATTGGAGACCTTGAAAAGAATGGGGAGTAAATGTGATGACTAAATTAATATGAGATTTAATAATTAATTTATTCAGGTTTTCTATTAAAGAGACTTGCAGATTAAGTGAATGCTCAAGCTGGCTTCAGAAAAACATTTGATGATATTTTTAATTGTGATCGTGACTATTTATTGCTCTAGCTACAAAACTCCAAAGTGTTATTCTAATTATTTCTGACTAGCATATATATACTGTGTTCTTTTTTTTTATTTTACTCTTGCTTAAGATTAACAAGCTTTTAAACTAACTTAATTTATATCTATTTTATTGTATTTTATTTCAGGATTTTATTTTCCAATGAGAAGTGTTTGGAATGAAAATTACCAAATATTTATCATCTAAATGGTCAGACAAATGATAAATGAACATTTTCTCTAGGACTTTTACTTTCCCGATATAATATATGTTGTTATATTAAAAATATTTTGGTTTGTGAGATCCATTGTCTAATATATTGTAAAGGGTGTCCCAAAATTAGCGCAGGATTTGAATTAAATAGAAAACACAGTTTTTAACATAGTTTTTTATTGAATCATAATGTTCATGAGGTACATGAGGAAGGGTTATTTATGGAATAAGACATCGGGCAAATGACCTCCATGTCTTTGCTGGCACATATTATGCACTCTTTTGTCAAAATTTTCCATAACCATTTTGCATAAATGTGGCTGAATTTTGTTGATGCAGTGTTTAATTTCCTCCTGAACAGGTGGCTATTCTTCTGTTTTATTATTTGTTTACTCTTTCTTAATATTAACAAGATTTCTTAGTAATATCCATTTATGCCAGTGGGCTTATTGACATTGTTTGTTGTGGGACCTTTGACTTCAAACAACCCCATAAAAAGAAATCTAATAGTGTTAAATCACACGATCTAGGGCAGTGGTTCCCAACCTTTTTTGTTTGGCGACCCCTTTTTATAAAAGCCAAGTGACCCGTGACCCCCCCCCCCCCCCCCCNGAAAATCCACTCTCACAGAGATATATGTAGACACAAATGGCACTAAAACTCGAAAGGCAATAAGCATCGCCACTTTTGGGTAAGAATGATACATACCTCACCAGAATTGTGAGAGCGAATTTTCGTTAAAAAAAGTTTCGTGCCGAGGAATCATTTTGCAAATCCAAAAATTCATTTTTTATCTCATCAAGAATGTTTGATACATCAATGGACAACATTTCCTTTCGACAACATACGGCAGTATAGAAAAGAACATCGTGATCAGAATCCATGACTTTTCACTGTTCTTTGAACAGATGGGTATTAAGAGCTCCAGATTTGATGTAATTTAAAGTTGGCGACTACCCCAAAAAACCTTCGCGACCCCCAAGGGGGTCGCGACCCACAGGTTGGGAACCACTGATCTAGGGGGTTAAAATAAATAAATACATTTAATTAAATAAAATAAATTTACTGAGTTATATCACGATCAATAATAAAAACATGTTGCTGTATTGTGTAACACTCCATTTTTACTAACCCTAAACTCTCAGCTGTCCAATTGTTTTTTTCAGGGTTGCCAACAATTTTCTGCACAAATGCCGGCAAATTCAAATCTTGCGTTAATTTTGGGACAACCTGTATAAGTTCTAATACAATTTTTTATCACTTTGAATATAAAAGCAATTATAAATTATCAACTTTTGATTATGGTTTATCCTATTTTACAATATTGACTTTTACCTGTTTAATTTTATATGGTTTATAGAAAACAAATAAATTAGATGTTAGATATTGAAGCCTGTTAAATAATTGACAATGGTCCAACCACCCACCTTTAACAAAATGTTTTCAACTCAATAGAATTGTTAATAAAATAATAATTACCTAAATAGTATTTACTGTTACATCTACTTTATTGAGTCATATCTTTCCTCTATGTTTAACACTGTTTGTTAATTTGGAATCCAACTTTTATTGTATTTTTTAACATTGAAGAGAATAATGTAAATTTCAAAAAGTTTATTATTTTATGAATAAAAATAGTGTGGATCTTTAAAATGAGTTTTAGGGAATGACATCATTTGTATTATAGATAAATGTTGTATTTATAGCTTGCAAATCCATTTTTATTATAAGTTAAAACTTGACATTTATTTGACGTAATTTTAATTTATTAATTTTTTAAAAGCTATTTTTTATTAACCAAATATGGAAAGGCTGCATAAACAAACTGGATGATAGGGCTGAACTACAGTGTACGGTGTACGGTGCCCCTTCTGATAACACGTTAGCTCACTGTCGACCTTTTTCCTGACTTAATTTATCGATATATATTGTCCGTTAAACTCTTTTATACTTATATATACCCTTTTATACTTCGAGTTGGACCTGGTTTATATACAGGAGGGTTGGTTTTCTTCAGAAAATGAGTGGAGCACTGCGAAGCGGCTATTGAGTTTCTATATTGCCGTGAGTTTTATATTTTCGAGTTGGACCTCTACCTGGTCTACATGCTGGAGGGTTGTTTTTCTTCAGAAAATGAGTGGAGCACATTTTCAAAAAAAATTAAGATTAACAAAATTGAATTCAAACACAAAACTAACACATTTTTGTTTAACGTGTAAAATTACGCAAATCACGCATTATTTGGATATATCGAAATATGGCGTCAATAATACAGTCGATTGTACCGATTTGCTGTATCTAGTAGGGGCACCGTACACTGTAGTTCCACCGATGATAGAGTTCATCCTTCTTACTTTCTCATGTGCATATCAAAAAGAATCGTGTGAGACAAAAGAGACAAACTTTCTGATATGAGTTCATAATTACTTAGCCCAGTGTTTTCCATTTATTAATTTTTATGTTTTCATAGGAACATTTAATTATTTTTGTTTTTTGATTTTAGTCCCGTTTGACAGCACAAACATTTAATTATTATCGAACATTTTATCAATATGTATCATAAAAATATTTTGATTAAATTACCAAGAATGGCGATGATGGCTTCCAGGCTGAAACACTCTTCTGAGCTGCTACCCATTTGTTTAAACCAGGTTTGTCTAACTCAATTAAAATACACAGGGTGTCCAGCGACCTGGAAAAAGTGGAAAAGTCAGGGAATTTAATTTAAAACCTGGAATTTTTTCATTTAATTTATTGTTAATATTACGAGTATACAAAAAATAATAATAAGGGTATGCAACTCCCATGTTATGTTTTAGATTTTTGTAAAGTTTTGATTTTTTTTTAATATAGGTTCTGCAAACCAGCAGTGCAATTTCTATTTTCTTAGATAATTAAATCTGTTTTTAGGGTTTCGTTGGTAAAACCAAAAAAAAGAAACCCTTATAGTTTCGTTCTTGTGTCTGTCTGTCACTCTGTACGGTTCCAATAACTTTTGAAGCAAAAGTGATAAAAGCGTGAAACTTACCAGTATTAAAGATCGTTTTGACGTGCACACAGGAAAAATATAGAGAACTCAAAATAATCAGCTGTTCAAATTCAAAATGGCGGATAATTTACATCGTGAAAAAAAAAT
>KZ651244.1:308157-331181 GCA_001010745.2 Gerris buenoi
TTCTTTACAAAATAATAAAAATTAATAATAAATAAAAAATTAATTGAAAAAAAAAATTAATAATGTTTGATGCGCCAAATTTTGATGTTTTTTTTTGACAAAATGGCATAAAAATTAAACAATTTCCAATAGTTTTATACACATATTTTTGTAATCTACACTTCAATATATTTCATTTGATACCTTTACTCAAAATTTAACAAAAAACAATTTATTTCGCGTTATGTGAATTATCCACCATTTTTTGATTTGAACTTCCAGTCTGGGCGTCAAAACGATCTTTAATATTGGAAATTTTATCTAATATTTTATATCTCTTGATTCAAAATTTATTGAGACCGTACAGAGTGACATACACAGGAACGAAACTGTAAGGGTTTCCTTTTTTTGGTTTGACCAACAAAACCCTAGAAAAGGCAAAAACATAACCCAACTCAAAATAACAAATAAAAAAAACTCTACTTATATTATGGGATTAAATAACAATTAAAAAAATGTAAAACTAGACGATAGATATAGCGGTTCTCAAATAGGTTCGCAAAAGTTGAATGTCTTTCAGATAGTCCGACAATAGACACGCAGGAGACTAAAAATGTTCCCTGATGTCTGAAACAGATTCCTGTCTTTGAATTTTTTAAATCGGAGATAAAAAAAAAATCGTTCTTCAAAACGATCACATAGATTCCATAACAGTTTAAACGTGGTATTTACGAATTTAAGCATATAAAAATCAAGAGGATGTGAGGATCAGATGGACCAGTAGATCTTGTGAATCATTAATAATGACTAATAAATATTTTAATTTTATCAATAATAATAATAACACATAATTAAACAAAATTAATGTGATGCTTCTTAATAAATTTATTTCTGAACTTATTTACAAAGCTATGTCCTTGAAAGGTTCTCCATCTTTCAATTTTTAATAGCCCTNACCAAAATTAATGTGATGCTTCTTAATAAATTTATTTCTGAGCTTATTTACAAAGATATGTCCTTGAAAGGTTCTCCATCTTACAATTTTTAATAGCCCTCGAGGTACTTCTCTTTTTTGTCTATGCTCCTACCATTCAAAAATACCAATCAGCCTTGGTTCTCATCGTTTGAATTTAATTATGGATTTCACTTGATCCTATAATTTAACTGTTTAGAGGAGATAATAGCAGAGCAGACTGCTCCATATAATGATTTGGATCTTCTTCTTTTGACTTTACCCAATAACCTTGACTTTTAAGTTAAAAGGACACTGGCTGTTTCAGAAATACCACCAGCGTTCTTGCACTTTTTTTTATTATTCATAAAATAATTTAGGAGAGACCTTTCTTTCATGAAACAATTTATTAATTACATGCTCTACTAGCGGAACGGAATTTTTTTCAAAACAAAAAGTAATCGCAAATTCCCTCTACTACAGTTATTTTGTCAAAAAAATATTTCAAGCATTCTTAAAAAAGGTTATCACATAATTTAGATATAACTACTAATTTCTACCCCGAGTTTACTTTAGTTTACAATGTCACATGCATATATAGAGATTGTTACAACTTATAGGCTAATTATTAATTATGACCTGTCATTGAAATCTAATTAGAATCGGGCAAATATTTTTAAGCTATGATGGCTCGCAAAATTGTTGACGGAAAGACCAAAACCAAAAACCCACTGACAGATATACGAGGTCAAAAATATTCCTTGATGAAAGCATTTCTGTTGGTGGGGTTGAACCTAGATCTATGATTAGCTGCTTTAAACATGTCTCTCAATTGATAAAACTGACAACGGTTTAGTTTATTTTACAAAATCTGTCAATACATTCTTTTCTCATTACGCTGCTTCTTTAAGAATTTAATCTAATAGCCATGTTCTTGCATGCAAGTTTTGATATGCACTCGTATTATGTGCAGGAGATAGAAGACATGAAAATGAAACGAGCCTCTAGTTATTGGAAGTGAATCTCATTTTATAATGACCCTAAGTAATTTATTAGGTTATTCGTTATTTTTCTCGTGGTATTTTTTAAATCTCTGTTTTTAGATGCTTGATTACGGATGAAACAGACGGAGTAAAACATTATGGCTAGTCTTAAAAGTAAAAAAAGAAACCTAATGTTTCTCTCTTAACTTCCTGAGTTAGTTTTATCTGAATGATGATAATCTAATGAGCCTGGTTGATTGATGTCTCGATGACATAAGAGGTCAGGGTGGAAATGAAGAAGTATAAAGAGTTTTATTCAGCGCGCGACTTAGACAATAAAATGTTTTAGAACTTATTACGTAAATATTTGAAGTAATAATCATGAGCAACAATATTCTTATTAATACACTTTTCACCCGGTAGACGGAAAACATGCCCACGGAAAAAATACCCACAAAAAAAATGCCCACGGGAAGAAAAGTCCAAAATAATTAACTTTAATCGTTATTGGTAGTTTTTAATTAATTATGATTATTTAATTTTTAACGCTAACAAGTTTGAGCCTATTATTAAATAGAATAGCCGTTTGGAGTATTGTATTTTTGAGTTATATAACTGTAAAAGTACTGGACATAAGATGCACTTTCTTTAAAATCGTGGGGTTTTTACCAGGTTTGACTAATCACCTTGACTTGAATTAATCCCTACAATATGTTATCATACAATACACTACACTACACAATATTGTAACAATAATAATATTGTACAAACATACACACTTGTCACATCATATCAATCAGTCAGATAGTCCTGAAGATTGTCATTCCTACGGGAAAGGATTCCTATTTCAGCGTGTTCAAGTGTTTATGTGTTAATGTTTTTTTTTTTTGTTTTTTTAGATGTGTTAAATGTTTGAACATATTTACATTCTAATTGGCTTGGTTTTTATCTAAAATATATGATATATCAAAATGATAATGTGTAATAATGAAACTAGCTGAAGTAAAATCTGGCGATGGCGATGGCGATGAAATATGTTGTTTATGAAATCATTTACTTTCTTACTGTGAATAAACTCCTCTCTGTTCTCCCTAGATTGGCTATTCTATTTAAAAATAGGTTAAAATTTGTTAGCGTTAAAATTAACTAATTATATTTAAAAACTACCATTAACGATTAAAGTTTAATTATTTTGGACTTTNATTTAAAATAATGGAGGAAAATCAAATAAAATTGACAATAATAGGTCGCAGAAGCAAAACATAAGTAAAGTACCACACTAATTTTACTGTTTCGAATCTGTTGCTTTTATTGGATTTGGTTTATTTTACTTGTATAAATGTATTAACTTAGCAAAGTTTTATAAGTGAAGACATTTAAAATTAATATAATTGAATCATTCAAATACTTAAATCCAAATTTCATAATAAATCATATGTATCTTTTTAAAGATCAATGTGTTAATAATATAATGCCTTTGTGTGCATGAGGAAGGAATGACTTAATATGTTAAGGACATCAACAAAATAATAAAATATATGTATATTCCACAATTTATAATGTATAAATCTTCCACAAATTTAAGTAAATTTTCAATAGTTTTATACATTTTGTAATCTACTCTTCAATACCTTTCATTTGATACCTTACTCAAAATTTAACAAAAAACAATTTATTTCGCGTTATGTGAATTATCCACCATTTTGGATATGAACTCAGGCGTCAAAACAATCTTTAATATTGGAAATTTTATCTAATATTTATATCTTTTTTAATTCAAAATTTATTGGAACCGTACAGAGTGACAGACACAGGAACGAAACTTGTAAGGGTTTCTTTTTTTTAGGTTTTACCAACAAACCCCTAGAAAAGGCCAAAACATTACCCCACTCAAAATAACAAATGGAAAAAAAATCTCTACTTATGGCATTAAATAACTTGTTAAAAAAATGTAAAACTAGACGATAGATATAGCGGTTCTCAAATAGGTTCGCAAAAGTTGAATGTCTTTCAGACAGTCCGACAGTAGACATGCAGGAGACCAAAAATGTCCCCTGATGTCTGGAACGGATTCGTGTCGTTGAATTTTTTAAATCGAAGACAATAAAAAATTCTTTCTTCAAAACGATCACATAGGTTCCATAATCGTTAAATCGTGGTAATTACCAATTTAAAAACGCATATAAAAATCAAGAGGATGTAAGGATCAGATGGACCAGTAGATCTTGTGAATTATTAATAATGACTAATTATTATATTTTAATTTTATCAATAATAATAATAAAACATAATTGAACCAAAATTAATGTGATGCTTCTTAATAAATTTATTTCTGAGCTTATTTACAAAGATATGTCCTTGAAAGGTTCTCCATCTTACAATTTTTAATAGCCCTCGAGGTACTTCTCTTTTTTGTCTATGCTCCTACCATTCAAAAATACCAATCAGCCTTGGTTCTCATCGTTTGAATTTAATTATGGATTTCACTTGATCCTATAATTTAACTGTTTAGAGGAGATAATAGCAGAGCAGACTGCTCCATATAATGATTTGGATCTTCTTCTTTTGACTTTACCCAATAACCTTGACTTTTAAGTTAAAAGGACACTGGCTGTTTCAGAAATACCACCAGCGTTCTTGCACTTTTTTTTATTATTCATAAAATAATTTAGGAGAGACCTTTCTTTCATGAAACAATTTATTAATTACATGCTCTACTAGCGGAACGGAATTTCCTTCAAAACAAAAAGTAATTGCAAATTGTCTCTACTACAGTTATTTTGTCAAAACAATATTTCACATAATTTAGATATAACTACTAATTTCTACCCCGAGTTTACTTTAGTTTACAATGTCACATGCATATATAGAGATTGTTACAACTTATAGGCTAATTATTAATTATGACCTGTCATTGAAATCTAATTAGAATCGGGCAACTATTTTTAAGCTATGATGGCTCGCAAAATTGTTGACGGACAGACCATAGCATACACTGACAGATACGAGGTCAAAAATATTCCTTGATGAAAGCATTTCTGTTGGTGGGGTTGAACCTAGATCTATGATTAGCTGCTTTAAACATGTCTCTCAATTGATAAAACTGACAACGGTTTAGTTTATTTTACAAAATCTGTCAATACATTCTTTTCTCATTACGCTGCTTCTTTAAGAATTTAATCTAATAGCCATGTTCTTGCATGCAAGTTTTGATATGCACTCGTATTATGTGCAGGAGATAGAAGACATGAAAATGAAACGAGCCTCTAGTTATTGGAAGTGAATCTCATTTTATAATGACCCTAAGTAATTTATTAGGTTATTCGTTATTTTTCTCGTGGTATTTTTTAAATCTCTGTTTTTAGATGCTTGATTACGGATGAAACAGACGGAGTAAAACATTATGGCTAGTCTTAAAAGTAAAAAAAGAAACCTAATGTTTCTCTCTTAACTTCCTGAGTTAGTTTTATCTGAATGATGATAATCTAATGAGCCTGGTTGATTGATGTCTCGATGACATAAGAGGTCAGGGTGGAAATGAAGAAGTATAAAGAGTTTTATTAGACAATAAAATTTTTTAGAACTTATTACGTAAATATTTGAAGTAATAATCATGAGCAACAATATTCTTATTAATACACTTTTCACCCGGTACACGGAAAACATGCACACGGAAAAAATACCCCCAAAAAAATGCCCACGGGAAGAAAAGTCCAAAATAATTAACTTTAATCGTTATTGGTAGTTTTTAATTAATTATGATTATTTAATTTTTAACGCTAACAAGTTTGAGCCTATTATTAAATAGAATAGCCGTTTGGAGTATTGTATTTTTGAGTTATATAACTGTAAAAGTACTGGACATAAGATGCACTTTCTTTAAAATCGTAGGGTTTTTACCAGGTTTGACTAATCACCTTGACTTGAATTAATCCCTACAATATGTTATCATACACTACACTACACAATATTGTAACAATAATAATATTGTAGAAACATACACACTTGTTACATCATATCAATCGGTCAGATAGTCCTGAAGATTGTCATTCCTACGGGAAAGGATTCCTATTTCAGCGTGTTCATGTGTTCATGTGTTAATGTTTTTTTTTTTGTTTTTTTTTTTAGGTGTGTTAAATGTTTGAACATATTTACATTCTAATTGCCTTGGTTTTTATCTAAAATATATGATACATCAAAATGATAATGTGTAATAATGAAACTAGCTGAAGTAAAATCTGGCGATGGCGATGAAATATGTTGTTTAAGAAATCATTTACTTTCTTACTGTGAATAAACTCCTCTCTGTTCTCCCTAGATTGGCTATTCTATTTAAAAATAGGTTAAAATTTGTTAGCGTTAAAATTAACTAATTATATTTAAAAACTACCATTAACGATTAAAGTTTAATTATTTTGGGCTTTTCTTCCCGTGGGCATTTTTTCCGTGGGTATTTTTTCCGTGATTCTTTCACCCAGCTATTGATATATCAAAATGATAATGTGTAATAATGAAACTAGCTGAAGTAAAATCTGGCGATGGCGATGAAAGATGTTGTTTAAGAAATCATTTACTTTCTTACTTTTTTACTTGCTAGTATACATATAGATTAAGTTATTTTGAATTTACTTTACAAAGTTCGATATTTTTATTCGATGACATCGCTCATACCTTAATACATACCTTAAATAAGAGATCAGGTCACTGTAAAAAAACGATTTCTGTTAACGAATTCCATAAACAACGGAGTGTATAATTAAAAATACAAAAAGCACAATGGAAGCTGAAAACCCAATCATTCTTAATTATCAATGGCTGACACTAACATTGTTAAGACTAACTTATAAATAGTTCAAATAATTTAATCATGTTTGCAGTTTGTTTTGTATGAAACATTATTTATAATTTGTCAAAAATATAAAATTATTACTAAACTAAAATTAAAACATTTACTTGAGCGTTGCATATGAACTATAAGGTTTAATCAAATGCTGTCTGAAATTTGAATTTATATTATATATAGTTTACTTTCTCATATGCGTAGCATATACAAAGAGAAGCATTGTCATAGCACAAAATTTGATTTTGATGGATTTTCACTTTTTTGGTCCAAAATAATGTTGTTAGTAGGATCCGTAGACAAAAACAAGGACCCTTATACATACATAAATTGCTGCGCTTGTCTGTCCGTCCTTAACGTACCTGGTCTCTGAAAGTACCTTACACAAAACTTTGAAAATTTTGTAGTTATATTACGTGCCCCCCCCCCTCTATTTTTTACAAATCAACGAAAACATCATAGTTATTCTTGTAAAGAAAAAACAAAAAAGGTTTTAAGGAATTTTCAAACATCATATTTTATAAGAATAAAATGTTTCCTCCCTAGATCTTAAAAATGTACTATCTTAGAAACGGATTGGGCTAGACCCTGATCCATTGCGTTTGGATAGTAAAAATGAATTTAAAGGGCGTTTGTTTTATGTCATTATTATTAATGGTTCTAAATGTAAAGCTGGAAAAAACTTTTAAATGGCCTCTATCTTACTAGCGATGGGTCGATTATGCTGGTTACTGAACCCACCCGTCCTATTTGTTAAATTGCCTACGGATCCTTTGTGTGTGCGGATGCAAATACTTAGCCAATTTGTTTATAATATGTAGCCAGTACAGACGCGTGGAGCCTAAACTACTGGGCCTATTTCGATGAAAAAGAAAAATCACAACCTGAGGTGAAACCGAGAACTAATTTAGATCTATTTTTAAAAATTAGCAAAATCGCAGAGAATTAAAATTCATTGCGATTTTGATTAAACAATTTCTAAAATGTTATGTGTTTAAATACGGATCTAACCGTATAACAAATTTTCCCATAAAAAATTTAATTTGCCTAATATTGATGCGAATAAATCTGATTTTGTTGAAATCAAAAACAAACCACTTTTTGATTTTTGTTTTTTTAATTAACCAATAAAATGCGGTGAATGGGAATTAAATACACTAATAATATCTATTTGAGGAAGTTTTTTACGAATGGGGGTGGATTGATTTTAATATATATATATTTTTTTTTTTTCTGAATCCNAACAATTAAAAAAGAAAGTTTTGCTATATTTTAAAGCTCACTTAAGTAGCACAACTGATTCAAAAGATATCCCTGATCCCTGGTCTGAGATACCCTTTAGTTTTTCTACATCTGCAAATCAGTGTTTTAAATATGAAGTTTAAATATGAAGCTTTTTGCCTATATTTTTTCAAAAAGTTGACAAGATTTGGAATATTCAAACGATTGAAAAAAGTTATGGTTTGAGGATCAAATATCAATTTCGAAATTTTCCGATAGTTATGTCTCCCGGTCTAGTGGATAGTATGCCTACAGCCACCCAGGATAGAGTCCAGGAGAATAACACTTAGATAAATCAATTGTTACGGTTTCCGGTATTTTTCACGGTTTCCAGTGGATACTAACAACATCTTACTTTAGTGATCTTAAGAGCTGATTAGGTTTTAAAAGTTATACACGGGTTTGAATTCAAGAAAGATGAGATATTAGCGATGTGTGTTTTTTAACATAATGATTTTTTACATTAATCATCTCATTGGTACTTGGTTGATTGGCTGTCGTTGTGTAATGACCCAATTAAATTGTTGATCGGCAGCAAAAACTTTAAAAAAATATACTTATAAAAAGATTACTTTCTTAAGAGCTTGATTAAATTTAATATTTTATTGAAAAAAAAAAAAATCTTGTATAATATATTATTAACAACCAATTACATGAACAAAACAAGAGAAACACCTCTTTGATAAAATAAAAAGGTTATTCTACAAATAAAGGCAAGCAAAATTTTTAGCAGAGGTTTGGTATTTAATATATTCATTTTAGTATGATTTCTTTAAAGGTAGGCTCATCCAGTGAGTAGATTAATGAAGGTTAAAGAAAAGAAGACACTGGTTTGTGGCAGATGAGCAGGAAAGCAGCGTCCCTGACCGCTGTGCCCTTGAGATTCATCTCAAGGGGCTCTGGATTTAACATCTAACCCGTTAGACCTGTCTTCTTCCAACAGCACCCTTTGCAAATCAGATTACAATTTTAGCAAGGCATCTCTTAAAGAAGTTATAAATAACATAAAATTACATTATTCTCCCGACTATCAAATAATGTACGTCTCCTTATAATATCTTTACGTCGCATTTTATAGTCAGTAACGCTAACAAAGAAATCTAGTTAATGCAAAAGTCTGTCAATTAGAGTGGTGCAAAGTTTCTACGCCTCCTATCTCATGGTCCCACGAGTCTAGAACCAAGTATAATAAGATATATTTAAAAATATAGATGCTACTAAAATCTTAGGGTGCATATTTTGCACTCTCACATCTCCAATATTTTGCCCCCTTTAGAGGGGCAAAGGTATAAAAATGGTAGATTTCAGCGCCTGGGGGCAAACTGGTGGTTGCCCCTAGTACGCGAGTGGATGAATACTAGGGTGGGCCGAAAAAAAAAATTGAATTTGTAAAATTCCAACCTTGTAATACTTGTGTATGCATTAGAAACTATCATATGTAAAGTTTTGGCCCGATCGGATGACTCCTAGGTGGTGCACTATCGCTTCAAAGCTTTAAGAGACAATATTTTTAAGAAATATTTTATATTTCAATTTTTTTAAATATTTTAGTTATTTTTAGTCATTTATTAGCATCTATTTGCTCTTTGATGACATATTATTTGATTGCAGGAAAAAAAATAAAAAAGTTAATTATAGGTGTGTACCATTGAGTTATTCCAAAGATAATAGAGAAATTAGTGTTATGCAGCTCCTAGTAATATTCTTGGAATAACTCAATGGTACACAAATGTACATATTATGTATGTACCGACTTATCTCAACCTATAATAACCTTTTAATTTTTTTTTCTTCCTGCAATCAAATAATATGTCAGGAAAGAGCAAATAGATGCTAATACGTAAATAATAATTTAAATCAAATTATAATTACTATTTACAAAGGGAGACAGTCAGAGAAAAATAGACCTCTGCGCCGGGATTAAAAAAAGGTAAATAATAATTGCTAAAATATTTTTAAAAAATTGGAATATAAAAAATTTCTTTGATAAATGAGGAAATAAATAAACTTCCGATAAAAGCGAAAAAAACTCAAGANCTATATTTTAAAGCTCACTTAAGTAGCACAACTGATTCAAAAGATATCCCTGATCCCTGGTCTGAGATACCCTTTAGTTTTTCTACATCTGCAAATCAGTGTTTTAAATATGAAGTTTAAATATGAAGCTTTTTGCCTATATTTTTTCAAAAAGTTGACAAGATTTGGAATATTCAAACGATTGAAAAAAGTTATGGTTTGAGGATCAAATATCAATTTCGAAATTTTCCGATAGTTATGTCTCCCGGTCTAGTGGATAGTGTGCCTACAGCCACCCAGGATAGAGTCCGAGTCCAGAGGAATAACACTCAGATAAATCAATTGTTACGGTTTCCGGTATTTTTCACGGTTTCCAGTGGATACTAACAACATCTTACTTTAGTGATCTTAAGAGCTGATTAGGTTTTAAAAGTTATACACGGGTTTGAATTCAAGAAAGATGAGATATTAGCGATGTGTGTTTTTTAACATAATGATTTTTTACATTAATCATCTCATTGGTACTTGGTTGATTGGCTGTCGTTGTGTAATGACCCAATTAAATTGTTGATCGGCAGCAAAAACTTTAAAAAAATATACTTATAAAAAGATTACTTTCTTAAGAGCTTGATTAAATTTAATATTTTATTGAAAAAAAAAAAAATCTTGTATAATATATTATTAACAACCAATTACATGAACAAAACAAGAGAAACACCTCTTTGATAAAATAAAAAGGTTATTCTACAAATAAAGGCAAGCAAAATTTTTAGCAGAGGTTTGGTATTTAATATATTCATTTTAGTATGATTTCTTTAAAGGTAGGCTCATCCAGTGAGTAGATTAATGAAGGTTAAAGAAAAGAAGACACTGGTTTGTGGCAGATGAGCAGGAAAGCAGCGTCCCTGACCGCTGTGCCCTTGAGATTCATCTCAAGGGGCTCTGGATTTAACATCTAACCCGTTAGACCTGTCTTCTTCCAACAGCACCCTTTGCAAATCAGATTACAATTTTAGCAAGGCATCTCTTAAAGAAGTTATAAATAACATAATATTACATTATTCTCCCGACTATCAAATAATGTACGTCTCCTTATAATATCTTTACGTCGCATTTTATAGTCAGTAACGCTAACAAAGAAATCTAGTTAATGCAAAAGTCTGTCAATTAGAGTGGTGCAAAGTTTCTACGCCTCCTATCTCATGGTCCCACGAGTCTAGAACCAAGTATAATAAGATATATTTAAAAATATAGATGCTACTAAAATCTTAGGGTGCATATTTTGCACTCTCACATCTCCAATATTTTGCCCCCTTTAGAGGGGCAAAGGTATAAAAATTGTAGATTTCAGCGCCTGGGGGCAAACTGGTGGTTGCCCCTAGTACGCGAGTGGATGAATACTAGGGTGGGCCGAAAAAAAAAATTGAATTTGTAAATGACATANATTTATTTAGGAATGAAGATTGAAAATATGATATAAGATATTTATTATAATAAATATGTTGTTTTCAGTCATAGTTATTGATATATTTTAACTTGAAAAGAGGTTCTGTTCTCATAAATATTATGTACGTTTACTGAAATATCAGCTCCTCTAAGTTACACCACATTAATTTGTGGTCTCCGCTAATTGTTCATTCAACCCTTCGTATGCTCCTTTAGCGCCTGGTTATTACCTAACCATAAAATTATAGGAAAACATTAGCTCGACATCTCAGTGAAAACGCTCAGGTTGAAAATATAAAACGAACTTTGTTTGCTTCCTCTCAGGGGTCAGGTACGACTACGTTTTCAAAGCATTGTTAGATCACTCAACAGAAGTTCCGCTCTATTCATGCGTGAGAACTGAGAATCATTTATATGATAGGCTCACATGCTTGTATTCTATAACAATTCAGCTTGTTTACTCTTACCCCGGCATTCCCTAAAATGGTAAATAGCTGTTACATTACTTTTTGATGTTAGTCTCAATCTTATACAATCCTCATTGCATTGAATGACATCACGTTAATAGAATTATATTAACAGGTACTACCCTATATGTTTTTCACTATTATTATCCTTATTTGATTACGTGATTGATATTCTCTTACTTTAGTCAAAGTGTACACTGCATGTAAATATAATGGGTAGGTACTGCTCAATATATCACCTTTTTTTTTTTTTTTTTTTTTTTTTTTTTTTTTTTTTTTTTTTTTTTTTTTTAAACATTGGTGAACACTACTACAGGTAAATATATTTAAAGAAAAATGTATTCACCTTTCTTCTATACTTACAAAATTATTTTTGATGTGTGATACCGTAGTAGTTAAAATGGTTTCCAAATTCCTTCTTAGCCGCTTCAGATATCCTTCAACTTTGCTATAATATATTATAAGGTTAGATGTACATATTTAAAATAACTTGTTACTGATAAGTTGATTTAACGTCTTAAGACAATACAAGAAAATAGCAGCAATTAAAATATTTATATAGTGTCGCAGTGGATCCTTTAGGGTAATAAAATAAACTAACGTTTACATGGCGACGTTTCGGCTTAGCCAGCCATTTTCAAGCCTAGAAAATATATATTTTGAAAAAATTAAATGGACGATGTAACATATTAACTACAACAATGACTCAACTCATCTTGACTACAATACCTGTATGTGATTTTAGTGAGGATCGTTACATGAATGTGAAACTAGAAGGTAAGGATATTTAGAACGGTATCGTTCCTTCGTCAACTATTATATCAATAATCGGTATATCTCCTCACTTACACAACAAACTCTGTGCATCGTAACACATTAACATGACATTAAAATTAACAATAATAACAGTCAGACTAGGTAATAATTAATAAATTTAACACAAAAAACAACAAAATTCTATACCGTTCGATACGGTTCTAAATATACTTACCTTCTAGTTTCACATTCATGTAACGATCCTCACTAAAATCACATTACAGGTATTGTAGTCAAGATGAGTTAAGTCATTGTTGTAGTTAATATGTTAAATCGTCCATCTAATTTTTTTTAAGAATATATTTTCAAGGCTTGAAAATGGCCGGCTATGCCGAAACGTCGCCATGTAAACGTTAGTTTATTTTATTACCCTAAAGGATCCACTACGACACTATTAAAATATTACAAAGGGTACCATTTTGGATTAGAATAAAAATATTTACAAAAACAATTTTGGAATAGTAGCTTACATTTTTATTTTATCAAATCTGAATTTCATGCGCAATTGGTGAGAGTAAAACACGAATAATAAAAGTTTGGAAACCCTGAAAAAAAAACTCATCAATTAAATCAAGTTTCTTTGTGCCATGAGAGATTTTTGTGTTTCTGGTGCCAAGGAGACTTTTATTTATTTTAACATTGCGTTACT
The DNA here is from genome assembly GCA_001010745.2 of Gerris buenoi. Classification (NCBI taxonomy): domain Eukaryota; kingdom Metazoa; phylum Arthropoda; class Insecta; order Hemiptera; family Gerridae; genus Gerris; species Gerris buenoi. The sequence continues at coordinate 321,587 of KZ651244.1, forward strand.
ATTAATTATAGGAACTTAAAGCGCTTGCAAAAATACGCCTACGATCATTTCAAGTTTGAAAGTTTCAGTTAAATCTTCTCTAAAGCGGAAAAAGTGAAACAATAGCGAAGCCTTACCTTTTGTCTTTGATATTTAAAAAGAATGATCGTTTTACCAGTTTCGTCATATCGTGCAAACAATGGCCCGTGTCGCTGACCCTTTGTTATTTTAATTATTAATTCACCTATTTGTAAAATGTTACTTAAAATCAGTCAGAAAACATTTTCTTCCAAAATCATTTCTTTCGATCTGCAAGCCTATAGACATGTAACTATTTATGTATCTATATTTATAAAAAGAAAGAAAAATTTCTTGTGGTGTAACTCCGGAATTATAGTTCGTATAAGTCTTATTGTTGTCGCACCGATATTATGTAATGTCGACGAGTGTAAGTCCTGTATTCAATAGTCATTGGGAACCTATTGTCGAGGATACCAGCCATAAAATCTTTTTGTAGTCTTCATAACTCTTTCATATAAATCTTTAAAGACGCGATGTTGGTTTGATTATTCTTTTGAGAGCCTCGTCCCTGAAGAGCAATGTGTCTTGCAGCAATCGGCTCTCTTGCCCTAGGGCACCATGAGCTCAAATGTTGTAGCTTAAGGATGTAATATTTCTTTTCAAGGGGCCTTCCTTAAGTCAAGGGCAAGGCCATACTGTATAAAAATGGTGTTCCCATTTAATTAAATTCATTTTTTCAATGAGAAAACATCAAATAATTATAAGATCCTCACGCTTACGAAAAAGCTAGTGCGAACTTACTACTTTTCAGTCTATAATGAGCCAATTAAAATTAAAACACATGTCTTTCAATTCAACAAAAAATAGCGGATACACTATCTAGACTGAAAGAAGTATTTACGGGACAATCAATTAACTAAGAGACATTAGCTAAGTTGCAGGAGACAGACAATGACTTGCTGAAATTTTTACTTGACAATAAGACAGTAGTACGGCTTAAACTGAGTGACATCCCTAATTCAAAGTTAAAGGTTTACACAACAACGGACGGGAGACCTTTTATTCCCGAGACAGTACGAAAAATAGCTTTTTTCGGATTTAGTTCATAAACTGGCACATCCAGGAAGAAGAGCTGCATCCAAAGCTATTAGGCAGCGATTTTTCTGGCTGAAGATGAACGCGAACATCTCTTCATGGGTTCGCACATACATTCAGAATCAGAAAAATAAAATACATCGCCATACCAAAGCTCCACGAGGAGAGATTGTTGATGCGCCACGATTCGCCCATATACACGTAAATTTAGTGGGACCTCTTCCCCTTTCAGACGGATGCAGGTACTTACTAACGTGCATTGATCGGACAGCACGATGGTTAGAAGCAATACCACTGAAAGACATTACTGCAGAAACTGTAACCCAAGCTTTCTTTACCGGATGGATCACACGTTTTGGATGTCCAGAAACACTGACTACTGACCAAGGAAGACAATTTGAAGCGACAACATTCCGGAAACTTATGGAATATTGTGGCATAAGTAAAACAAGGATTACAGCCTATCACCCGGAAGCTAACGGAATGATAGAAGCGGTACACAGGATACTGACAGCTGCAATTAAATGCCATTAAGTAGTTTTAAAGATACGTTGGACAGATCGACAGATAGACAGGTGGACAGAGAGGCACGGAACCAAAAATGTACTCTGATGTCTGAAAAGGATTTCTGTTATTGATTTTTTTTTTAAATCGAAACATTAAAATTTTAATTAAAAATGTTTCGCTCTTCGGAACGATCACATAGTTTCCGTTACCTTCGGTATGCTCGGAAGCAAAAAAAAGTTATTTCTTGTTCTTTAAGCTTATATATGTTATCATATCATATGCTTAATAACCTATGAGACCCTAAAAAGTACATGAATGCAAGTATTATATCTTTATAATTATGTTGAAATGCATTTTATATCTAAAGAGGGTAAGAAAAAAACTGTGTTAAACGTATATCATATTGACCTTTCAATATAGCTGTAGGAGTGTAAGAGCTTCGGGTGTTTAAAGGTTAGGCTTGAGTTCCCCCAGTCCAGCATTATTGCCTAATATTTCCATGAGGACCATCCACACTGTTAACTAACAAACAACGTATACTCGTACTTTGAACAATAGTGACACCCTCTCTACAAGTAAATTCTTTAAAAGATGGTTGACCATAACCATTGTTGGCTAGTTTTGGTAGTTAAAACACTATTCTTTGATCGTGACATTGCCATTGAAGAGAAGCAAATGTCTTGTACTACTATTATCATTGAGCAATTATGCAAGAAATACTGAGTGAATACAGCTTAAGAAAAGTCAAATGCTGTTTCATGTAATGATCACATGGTATAATTTGACCTTCTAAGTGAGAGACTGTTGGTTACTTGATTTATTATCGAATATTAAAATAAGGATTAACCTTAACTTATTTTTGTGGAAGATTAATAAATTGATTTTGTCGTTATGTTTCATTCTGAAAACGACATTTCATAATTTATAATAATAAATATTTGGTTTCGAGCCAATTCACAAATAAAGACACTCCTAAAAAATACTTTGCACTTGTACCTTTTGTTCTTCAAATGCAACTGCAGTCTTAAATCCTTTCAAAGGACGAAAAACATACTCGCTGAGAGGATTGCATTGAATACATTTTAAATTAAGAATAATTGAAAGTCCATTATCGTCCTAAATATTCGATTATAATAGTTCAAGCAGGCGAGGCATTATAGTCGTTATGTCAAAGGAAGCTCATTATTTATGAGTTCAGCTATTGTATTTTAAAACAAGAAAAACAAATAATAATACCAGCCCATAAAAAAAGCAATGTAATCGCTGAAGATTTGTTTTTCATAACACTTGTATGCTTTATCAAAAGTAGCCTGGTGATAGCTCCAGATAAATTTCAACCTTGCTAAATTGATACTTGAATAATTCATGTAAAATATCAAAACATTTTTGATAAATTTAAATAACGAGGGTAAAATTAAATAAATTTGACAATAAAAAGTTGCATAAAATTATTAAAGTGTGAAAATGGACGCGAGGAAGCTATGCGCTACACTATTTGGCATGGATAAAAAAATTAAAGGTGACAACCAAAATAGAAATGTTTAATTGGAAGACTATTTATATTACTAGGTGTGCAATGCAGTTGTCTGCTTGCAATATTGAGCTGAACGTGCATTTTAATCTTAAACAGTAAAGCATTTTTTCCTGTTTTTTTTTATTTGACCCCCTCTTCAATGAAAATATGAAAAAAGTGAACATAGCCGTAAACTCAAAGAGCTTTCCAACGACATGCATCACAATAGACAGTCATTTAGATCTTCAGTCATTTTAGGTTTTCAAAAAAAAAAAAAGAAAAGTCATACAAAAAGAGACTTTTTACAAATTATCTCTGTGGCATCCTGAACACTCCAGACCTAAAAGCTACGTAACAGTGTTTAATCTGCCATGACATTCTATCTGCCGGAGAAACATTTTTATATGTGTATGGTTACCTATAGAGTGCAAGTCTGAATGAAGTTAGATATTACAAATATAATTTAATATCTAAACAACACATTAATAAAACATCCCACCAACCAGCGCATCCACTGCCCAATATTCTCGTTTCAAGTATACTTACAACTTAGAAGTTCAAAAAACTGGATGGGCAACAAGTTGGAACCAACGCTATGGGGGTGGACTCTTAATAGCAATATGCTAGTTCCGGTGCCTTCGTCTATTCAGCCAGCACTACCTAAGTTATTTACTCAGTATCGTGCTGCTGTAAGACATCCTGCTCCACCAAAAACTGCGAGTGTATCAAATCAGGTCTGCTATGTTCTCCAATGTGCACCAAGTTTCAAGGCTTGTGGAATATGAGCAGAGTATATCCACAAAATTTCAAGTCTCTCGGTTAAGCAGATTTTGCTGTACGATGATTCTATGTCAGTTAGTCAATCAGGACTTTGCCACTTATATTAGAGATTAAGATCCCCGATAATTATTTGTTTGTTTTTAAGCATTTTTCCAATGAGTCTATGAAAAGATTTACCTTACCAGTTACCAAGACCTTTTATGGACACTGCACCAAGTAAAGTTGGTGTGCAAGTGTATATTTAGCAAAGAATTGATTTTTAATGGAAAAAATGCCGATCACTAAAGAAAATCAGAGTTAAAAGTAAAAAGAAGGGAATGGTATTGGAATCTTGAGAGATGCTCTGTCTCACCTATGCATCACAAACTTGGACCCATACTACTTATAAATATAAGTGTACCATTGGAAATACTATTGAATTACTTCCGAAATTACCCAAAGTAACTGAAGTATCATTCTAAACTAAAGAATGATTTTTTTTGTCTCAATATTTAAATTTTTCTTAACAGAAAGTATCGTTACCAATACAAGCATTTTGTAGGAGTTCATCTTTGTCAGATTAAGTTAATAGGTCGAGGTTTAACGCTTTAAAGCTGGTAAGAAATAGAACTAATTAAATTAAAATTAATGTACACTTTGATGAATGAATTAGTAGTTTTTAATGGCTCGATCGAACGAAAAAAAAAAAAATGTATGAATAATAAGAATTACTAAGCTACCTATAATCTAATTGCATCAATTTGGTCATTATTGTTAGCTTGATTTAGAAAAGAAACAATCCATTTCTAAAGTTTTACATTATTTTGTGTGTCCATTTAGAATTAGTGTTTTTGCCTCTTATTTATTTTGATTAATTTGATGGCCAAACTGTTTCAGAGTCGAGTGGGGATTCGAAATCTGAGAAGACCTAAAAATAGGGGTTAACAAGAAACCACAAAATAGATGATGCAACTGCGAATTGAAGAATTTACTATAGAGTTCGTTTATTCCTTCTCTTCCTTTATTACCAAATTATTGCTATTAAATCTACCTTAATCCTTCCTTTGTGCGTTTTTCATATATTTCCTGACACCTAACATTCAATTAGATGGAGTTCTACATGTTTATCCAATTTTACCAGCATATTCATCTCACATAAACATTGTTCTTCCTTGCTGGCTTTAAGAGTTCAATTTAAGTTTTATGTTCCTCATCTATTGCGTATAGCAAAACCCGCCACTCAAATATAATGGCTTTCTCCGTGTTAGATAAATAAAACTTAAAAAAACTCATATATTCTCATAGGATAATAAAACATATTTCATAAATTATCATTAAAATGGTGAATTACTACCTAAAGTCCACCTCCCCCCCTTCCCCCCCCCCCTTAATCAAAAGGTGTGAACTACTACACTTTTAACTTCCATGTTTCATTACGTTCAATAAGGCCAATGGAAGCTATGTGCCTAACTAATTGGCATTTAAATCAATTTCAACGATTGGATGGAAGGTTATAATTATCCCATTATTGGTCCCATACCAGGGATATTATATCCCTATTGGGATTTGAAGTCGGAGAAAAAAAAAAATTCGTTCTTCAGAACATCACATGGCTTCCGTTACCTTCGGTGAGCTCGGGTCGGCAAGAAACCAACAACATTTTGACAAAGTAAAGGGGGAAACAATTTAATAAATTATACAATATTCGGTTGTAAAAGAATGAAATAAATAAAATACGTAATTGCATACGAGAAGCTGTGCCACACTAATTGGCAAATTATTCTAAAATATTTTGGTTCACAAAAATGTTTGACCGACCGACAGACACGAGGCTAAAAATGCTCACTAATGTCTTAAACGGATTCCTGATTACGATTTTTTTTTTTGTGACACAAACATTCTTTCTTTAAAACGATCACATGGCTTCCGCAACCTTCGGTAAAATGAACATGTGTACCAAAATTCATCAAAATCGGTCAACTTTAACTTAATTTATCGTCGTACGTTTCAGACACACAGACAAACAGATAGACACGGAACATATTTCGTTGAATGTAAGAAAAGAAGCTCGCTACGCTCGCTTCAATTATAATAATGAATTTATTAAATGATAAATTATTTGATTTAAATATTATATGTAAAGCGTGGTCCAAAAGTCCCCCCCCCCTCTTAACTTTTGAACTTTTTAAGGGGATCTCTACCATGCAAAGGGAAGTTTGTCTTCATGAAATCGCCCACTTGGGGGCAACCACCCACTTTGCCCCTTGGCCACCTTACTTTAACATTTCAAATTGGAGTGTATATTTTTGATAGCATATTTGGATTCTACGGTGGAAAATAATTGAAGCGAGCGTAGCGAGCTTCTTACATTCAACGAAATATGCTCCGTGTCTGTCTGTGTGTCTGTGTGTCTGAAACGTGCGACGATAACTTGAGTAAAAGTTGACAGATTTTGATGAAATTTAGTACACATGTTCATTTCACCAATGCTCAGGATGAGTTCGTTGAACAACGTTGTCTGTCCAAGCGTTCGCGCGCAACGCTTGCGTAAAGGTGCACATCACAATTAAAATTGGAATTTTAAGACAGGAAAAAATTCTAAATTAATCTATTCGATGAGAAGAACATTTTTTGCAAATAACATTTTGCAGTAAAACCAACAGCGACACCGCTTTAAATGAATGAATATCGTTAAAACACACATTTATTACTAAACGCTCGCTTCAATGATAGAGCCACGCGATGCCTAGTAAACTTTTAGTTGAAACTTTTTTTCCATCTCCAATATTTTGCCCCCTACAAGGGAGCCAAAGTTAGCAAAATAACCCGAAATAGTAAAAAAAAACTGCCAATTAGTGTGGCACATAGCCTCCTCGCATCCTATCNAATAATTGATTCGAAGAAAAGATTCTTTACGTAGAAAATCCTTTCCGGGCAAGACAGTATTACTTCTAAGAAAAGTATAACTACCTTATAAGTTTCTTGGTCCTGCATTCTGCATTACTTGCTGAATGAATCCAAAACAATATACATTATCTTATTTAAAGAATCATCTGTTTTTTGAAGAAGGATAAAACACAACTGACCTAAAAATAAAATGTTTTCCTCTCTATAGAAAGAATTTACCTAATGTAAAAAGCAAGTATATTTATGATAGACTATAAGTATGTGAAACTCTAAAATTATAAATGCAAAAGATAATATATGGTGATTCTCGTAATTGGTTGTGACCGAAGGTACAACATGGTACGGATCCCCAAAGTTTCATTAATTTATCTCGATCCGTTTAAAAGTTAAGGAGGGGGGGGGGGGACTTTTGGACCACCCTGTTTAAAAAATTATTATTATATGATAAATTATTGATTTAAATATATATACCTATATAAAGTGAACTTATGTGGACGATTTTTTTTAAACCTTATAAAATCAATTGTTTGCAGGAAATGGTTGGTTTCAACTGAAACTGAAACTGGAAATGAAATAAATCTAGTGAAATTATATTATAATATAATACTAATTTTATCACACTGAAATCTATTCCAAAAGCATATTGTGTTATTGGTACATGGTACATTATTTATTGATATATCAAAAACCACTACGATCTAATGATAGAGAAGTGAGATGGTTCTCGTAACGCCCACTAGATGTCAGTCCCATGCAAAGCAACCTTTCATTTTAGAAACGATATTAAGCCAGAGCTGACATCTGTTGACCGAAGTGAAAACTAACTACTCTAAGTTACCTCCTTCATCTTTTATTTAAGTGAGTTGTGGCAGATTTATTTTGTATTATGTACTTTCATATTTTAAAATGATGCATCTAATTTGATTGAATCATTGATTTATAATTAAAAGCTAATAGGTGGATACAAGTTATACATAGTTTGTTTAATAATGCTTTAAATAAACCCACCCTCATGGCTCACTCTTTGTGTGCGTTTTGCACACTCAAATGTGCTTATTTTCTTTGGTGTTTATTTATTTTTCTTTTTTAGTGAAATATGAATAAATAGTAATTATAGTTATTTATTTTTATTTTATTAATACTATTATTTATTTTGTTAGGAAAGCAGAATTTTGGAATTTATATAAAATAAAACAAGATTATTTAACACATTACTTTTTTAATAAACAAATTATTACTTAAGCAATTTACATTCACTGTACTTCCGCAAACTGTAAACTTGTTTATCTAAAGTATTACCAACGTTATTTATTATTTCTCAATTATTTGGTGTATATTAAACTTAAATAATATTATTAACTTTCATACTTTTGATATCCTATCCTTCTATTCCTTTAGAATCTCTTCTTGTCACATTCCTGGAAATCTATATACCTATTTTTATGGTGGGTTCCCCCTTTAATAAGCTCTTCTTCCTATAATAATTGTTAATAGATGAGAAATTTATCATAATTGAAAGTCAAATGTATTGATTGAGCTATTAACCTAGGTAAAAATTGATGAAGGAGGAGGATTAATACAAATTTTCCAGTTCGTTATTATTTATTTCAAACTATTACAGGGGGACGCACAATAAAGGGTCACAATGAAACTGGTGGATTCTATAGGTTAAATGCAACAAAAAATGCCAAGTTAGCATATTATGCCCATTTCTCAATAGTTCTCGAGACTTCAATTTAATTCTTTTTTCCAGAGTGGTTCACAAAAATTGCATAATATATCAAAAACCTAAAGAGATAGAGAAAATGGGCTACACTTTTTGCTGTAATTTGATTACACTTGAATCAAATTTGACAAATTCTAGCTCTCTACATCAAAATCGTTTAGGAATTAGAGTTTATTGTGATCATCATAATGGACTAATAAAATGACAAGGATGTGGAAATTTAAAATTCGCTGAATTTTTGATTTCGTAAGTTTGTTGTACAGAGCTGATTGGTACATATACTGGATTGGTATCATTCAACAAAAAATGCCAGTCTCTACTAGGTTTGCTTCAAGGTGTATTATGGTAAGAAGCGTATTGGAGAATTTTTAGGATAAATTCGATCGAAAACGAAGCTGCTCCAGATCCATGTTTATAGTAATTTTTTTTTCATCATCTAATTTCTTATGAGAGCACAAAGAATTGTGGGTTCTATTGGGGAAACCTTTTTTGCTTTTGTACAAGAATTAGTGAAGATCCTGCCCAAATGACTTAATCAATGAGTGATTCTGAAAGGTATTTTTATGCTCTTTAACATGGTTCCTTAGCCTTATTTCTCTATCTCATTCAGTTTTTGAGATATTATTATCGTGAACTGCTCTGAAAAAAGAAATAAATCGACATCTCGAAAAACTATAGAGAAATAGGCATATGCTTACTCGACATTTTATGTTGCATTTGACCCACAGAATCCACCAGCATCTTTATGACTTATGACATTTTATTGTGTGTCACCCTGTATATTTAGCTAAATGAATTAATAAATGCTCTAGTTCTACTCATTGAACACAATGGTTTAATTTGGAGTTTAGGTTTTTTAGTAAGGGTTTTTTCGAAACCAAATTTTGGTAAATTGTAAGTCGTATCGAAAAGCGGATAGCACCAGCGGTAACTGATTTTAAAAGATCTACAACTTTGGCCCTACGACTTTTTGTCGTAGGACCATCCCTTCTACCTTAAATAGAGACATGTGCTTTTTATTACTGGTCTTATATTACTTTGCTTTGTAAGTTTCATCGCACACCTATTACCCCAATTTTGAACCACTT
>KZ651244.1:331308-358920 GCA_001010745.2 Gerris buenoi
TATTATATTTTCATATTCTATAGTTAATAACAAGTATAACGAAAATATAAACAAACATTGAATAATAAAGTTTTTTGTTATGAGGGATAAAAATTAATCAATTGGTTTTGTTTTTGCATAAACTCTCCTTCAACTCAAGATGTAAACATAAACAAACCTCCTTTCTTTTACCTAAATTTAGCTCTAAACATCGGAACGGATCACATATCCTCGAATCTTTTTACATATTACCAACATTTATTAGGGTAACATTTTTTTATGTTAAATATATACTTTTATTGTGTTTATTATCATTATTATTTTTGTTGCAAAACTATAATCAATATTAGCTGTTTGTACGATGTAGTTTATACAGAGTTCTCTCTTGCTCACGTATTGACACGGCAACATTTCATGGAAGTCATGTGTAGGATTTCCACACCGGTACTTTATATCAACTCCCGGAAATATCATTGGACCACAGTGATGCATATTTTTGTATTTTTGCCTCATTTTTAGGATCTGTGGTAATTGTGTAGCGGGGGGGGGACATTTTTTGGAGTTTTGTTTTAATTTTTTGGGGGTTAAAATGGCCACCATTTTGAAAACACGATATATTTTTGTGTACCAAATTTCAAAACCTATGAATTTTCAAATCACAAAAATGTTTGGCTCCATAGTTATCATTTTTTATAATATAATTTTATTTAGATCAACTCCCGGAAATTTGATTGGACCACAACAGAGATATATATTATGTATTTTTGTCTTTTTTTAGGACTTGTCCTAATGGGGAAGTGCAGGGGGGGAGGGGGTACATTTTGGGTTTGTTTAAATTTTTTGGGGGATAAAATGGCCGTCAATTTAGAAACGCAATATATATTTGTAATCTGCATTTCAATACCTTTGAAATTGTACCCAACTTGAAAATGACAAAAAATCTCAATTAAAGCAGATCGCAGAAATTTTGGGTGTTTAGGTTCGCAATAGTTTTTCCGTTTTAGGGCAATAAAGTTTAACTTATATATGGTATACCAAATTTCAAGTCTATAGCTTCAGTAGGTCAGCAGATATACTCCAAGATTCGACGGACGGACGGACGAACTACCAAAAGCATAAGGGTTTCTAGGATGACCTCTAGGTGACCTAAGGGTTTCTAGGTGTCTGCTCTCCCGAACATGTCGGAATAACGGCCATCGGAAAAGTGATGAATGATGAATAACCATAACCAGCTGATTTTCTCAAGATACATTACATTGTCGATTTCAAGACATCAAAAAAATTATTAATAATCGTCAAACATTTATATATTATGTGTAAAATATCAATACTTATCATCTGGTCCATAGTCTGATGAATTCATAGGGGTATAGGCATAATTAGAGTCTGACGAAAAAACATTAATTTTTAGTAGTCACAGTACTGTACATTGGCTAGTAATGTAAGTTCAGCTTAAATAATTATTTAGGTGCATACGATATTATAAATCAAATGCACAGTATGAGGCTAATTTATACATTAATATATATGAACTTTTTGTTAAATTATTTTATTCTTATTTATTATTATATATAATATTATTTTTGAGCATATTCTGCCTTGAGATACCATGGTAAGTATATTGCAAGATGGTACTACACCTTGAGTATATTGTACTATTTAGGAACGCAGCAGCGTTCCGCCCCGCCAAGTCAAAAAGACAAAATTTTACAAAAGCTGCCAGTGTATATATACTGTAGGTGACAAACTAGGGTTTTTGAGGGTCTGCAGCGTGAAATACGTACAAGCTACCTAAATAGTTTTTTAATATCTTTGTAGGCCGTGTCCTGTAGATTAAAAATAAAAAAAAATGGTCAAAATCGGCCAAGTAGAAGTAGAGAAAAATAGGTTTGAAAATGGTAGTTTTGATGACTTCTTCTTATTCTTATTCTTCCTTCATTTTATGTTGACGCACCTACAGCCTAAACTACTGAACCGATTTTAATGAATGAGGGCTTTTTGGATTCGTCTAGAACCCTAGTGCATTCCTAGATCAAAAAAATTGAGATAGCTCATTCCTACGCTTAACGCGGAGCGAGAAACCAAGCTAGCGAGCAGTCACTCTAACGTTGACGCACCTACAGCCTAAACTACTTAACCGATTTCAATAAATGAGGGCTTTTTGTATTCGTCTAAGGCTCTAGTGCATCCCCCCTCAACTCAACCCCCCCCCCAACCCACACTTAAGCAGAGGTACAGCAGTGTATTGAGTAGTAGTTTCGTGCTTGTCACATGACCTATGAATGACTTCTATTTACGAGTTCATCTTTTGAACTTAGTATTATAGGTTCAGGGTTTAGTTCAACCTTATTCTCTTGAGTTCAAGGGGGGGGGGGGGAATTTGTTTATTAATACATATATTTCTGTTTTCTATGATTTTATTTTATTATTTATTATTATTATTATATATTATTACTTTATAATTATTATTATCTTATTTTTTATGTTTTCTATACTTCTATATCAGAATGATAAGTCTTTTAATGTCATAGGTCTCGTAGTTCTCCAATAGACCTCTCTATAGAACTTGTCAAGCTTTTAACTTCACTTTTATTTGATTCTAATGTGTGGGAATAAACAGTTTAGAGTTTAGAGAATCCTTCCTTAGGAACCGTACAAAAAGTCATGAAATCTGACCAAAAACCACTTGTGTGGTAAAAAAAAACCCCGCCAAGTCTGTGGTCCAAAAAAGTTGTGAAATCAACTTTCTATCCCGCCAAGTGATGTTGGCACTTTCTCCTGACCCATCACTATCAACATAGATACTTTTCAGCTTCTTCTCCTTGGCGGTGTGCCTGCAGTACTACCTAATGTTAACTGGTTGTATTCCACGCACAACCATCTTTCCACACAAACCTCATTTGGCAAATGTGAAGGTGAAACAAGAAATTGTATTGGTGTTTGAAGAATATTAAAATTCCAGTTTTAGGAAATCGCGTGGCCCACCGCCAAGGAGAAGAAGCTGAAAAGTATCTATGTTGATAGTGATGGGTCAGGAGAAAGTGCCAACATCACTTGGCGGGATAGAAAGTTGATTTCACAACTTTTTTGGACCACAGACTTGGCGGGGTGTTTTTTTTACCACACAAGTGGTTTTTGGTCAGATAATAGATATTCTAGTTAAGAAACTAAAATTTGCGGCTGGTGTTGGGTGTTGGTTAGGGCTTATTATAAGTAATTGTTTTTCCGAAAACTGTATTACTCATAAATTAAAATGGATATAGCGACGCGGTTTTTGTCAATCAAAAGGACATCAAATCCCTTTTAATACACACACTTTGCTCCTCTAAGAATTTAAATTCCTCTTAACCAACATCTTTTTATCTTGACGCAGAATGTATTCCTATAGGGTTTCTCCTCTCCACGACTAAAGACAAGAATTCAAAATGTTAATGACTAAACTTTTAATGTTAGAGTATGTAGAGGCTTTTTAATAAATTAAAACACTTTTAATAACAGTTAAAAAAAATTAAATTTATAAAATCCACTTTTATTAATAGCCTACGAAAAATACGATTTGACCTGCGCAAAATTGTTTCTCGAGCAATTGCAGTGGTATTCAACTAAACTAAACTTGCTTTGTAACATAACCAAAATCAGACAAAATCCAATCATGGGAAAGCACCTAAAAATCGAATTCAAAATGGCGTTTTTTACATCAAGGGTAATGAAAGCCCAGCCATCCAATAAATGTTATTTTATATTATTCAAACAATGTAAAAAAAATAAATTTTGAGTGTGGTTATAAGTTTAAATTAATTTACTTTTCTTATAGTTATAGGCTAGTCAAAATATGCATAAAAAATATCGAAATTCGCAAAGCGTAATGTAGTTTTGATTTTGTTATATGTTGTTCGGACCGGTTAGAGTAGTGTGATTCTAAATTTGCAGCTTCGAAAAACCTGTGCTAGCTGGGTAATACGTGAAAAACTGAAAACAAATCTTATTTCAGTTTTTGCCATATAGTTCGTACACTATGGGTTGTTTGGTATTAGTTGTTTTGTCAATTTTAAAAGTAAAGTAAATTTCCAGCAGCATAAGCTCAACCGGAGGACTATACGACCAATAGGTTCCGAGATATGGTACTTCGAAAATTGGAATTTTTTCCCCAAAATACTATTGCTCTCGTAGCAATAGTATTATGCTAATAGCAATAGTAATAGCAATAGTAATAGTCCTATGCTCGGTAGCATAGGAGTAGTTTGAAAAATCATAAGAGAGGGGATAAGAGCCTAAAAAAATGTAGTGATAGTAGTTGCACCACCATTAGAGACCCAAAAAAAAGTAAATTAATTAATCATCCCCAAGTTTGTTTTAATAATAAATAATTTTACAATATCAACCTAAAGGTACATTATTAAAGTTAATAATAAAAGAAGTAATTTACGTCAAATATAGTAAATTATGGTGATAAATTATTCTATTTGGATACATATAATTTAATTAATTTCCTAGGATTATTAGCAAAATGATTAATTATTTCTAGTCTATCTTTTTCTTTTTTTCTGATGCAAGCTTTCTATGAACACTTAATAAATATAATCTGTTCAGCCTGTTTTCACCCATTATGGATCTGACCCACGTTTTTACCCGCCTCAGAGTGCTAAATAATCTTTCAATTGTACTTGTTGTACATAGGGAAAAAAAGCTTTACCTTCTTTAATAATTCCACTACTTCCATTATTTTCCAGTCTGCTTGTCAAGTTGTTTATCTGTCCACATATGAAACCACAATTCCACTCACTCACACAGAATCGTTTATTTACAAATTACTGTTTACAAACATTAATCCATAACGTATTTAGCGCCCTTGGTCAATGACCGTCGAGGGCCAACTCATAGAATCAATATCGCTTAAATTGTAAAAATTTGCTACAGAATGGGCCCTTTCTTTTAGCTCTTCTAAGCCTATGTCTTTTATAATGAATGAATGAAATGGTTGTAGAGATATCCTGGGAGGTTGTCCTCTGAAAATCTACACTTAAGTGATGAAATCATAGAATCAAGATGGTATGAGTACTGCCCTCCTCCAATGCTCAGCCGAGGATTCTGCTAGAGAGTTAGACCGGTGTTTCTGTTTTTCAACAGTTCTAGGAGGTTAAAGGTAATAATGATACAAGAGCTTTTCATCAGAGAGTAAAGGAGCAGAGGAAAGGGTTTCAACCCCGCAACGTTTTTTGCAGGGATAAAGATGGAAGTCTTATTGGTGATAAGGGAAGGATACTTGAGAGACGGGCAGAATATTTTCAGGAATTGCTAGAAGGTGAAGAGGAAGTAAGTGATCAAGGGAATTGGGAAGATATAAGTGAGGGTGACCTGGATGAGAATGAAGTAGTAGATAAAGATCTTTGTACTCCACCAACGGAAGAAGAAGAAGAGGTGAGGATAGCAGTAGAGAGTTTAAACGCAAATAAAGCACCGGGGGAAGATAATATCCCAGCAGAATTATGGAAGAATGGAGGAGAGCGTTTAAATCATAGAGTAACTGCACTATTGCAAGACATATGGACCTTGGAAGTGACACCGGCAAGGTCATGCAAGGTCTGAGACAAGGAGATGTTGTTTCTACGACACTTTTTTATCTGGCATTAGAAAAAGCAATGTGAAGGATTCTCTCGGGTGGTACCATATACAACAAAATGACCCAGATTATGGCCTTCGCTGATGATATAGACATCATAGCTCGTAGGCGTGCAGATTTGGAAGAATGTTTCGCTACGGCTAGGCTACGGGAAGCAGCCAAAGAATTAGGAATTGTCGTTAACACCAAGAAGACGAAGTATATGTTTTCATCTAGAAGAAACAATGTCTGGGAGGATAAAGTGCGGATTGGAGGAGAAGAATTTGAAAGAGTCAGAGATTTCAATTATTTGATATCTCGGATAACTGATAGGAACGCTGTCTCAGAAGAGAAAATGCCAGGATCGCGCTGGAAATAGAAGCTATTTCGCCTTACAACCCATCTTCAGATCGCTAAACGTAAGCCGTAGTACAAAGCTTATGGTTTATAAAAGTTTAGTCTGACCCACCACGGCCACCTATGGGTCAGAGACTTGGACGCTAGTACGGGCTGAAAAGGATATCCTCCGTAGATGGGAGCGAAAAATCTTAAGGATTTTTTTATTAAGGATTAAGATTAAGATTTATTAAGATTAAGAAAAATCTTAAGGATTAATATATACGGAGCAGCTTGCGAGAATGGTGTTTGGAGATTCCGCACTAATCAAGAAGTGATGGGTCTATACGATCAACCAGACATTGTTATTTCGAAGAGTTCGATGGTTAGGACATGTGGTGCGCATGGAGGAAAGCAAAGTCCTAAGAGGATGATGGATGGAAGACCAGATTGTGGAAAAAGAAGAGGCAGACCCATAAGGAAATGGTCGGAGCATGTTGAAGACGAAGTGTCATATCTCGGAACCTATAAGGCGTACAGAGTTGCCGTTGAATTTAAATTTTTGTAAATTTATTGAACTGTAGAAATAGTGAGATCAACTAACATCGAATAAAGCATATTTTACGAGAAATACAGCAAGACCTAAAAAAGTCAGAGTTTGTTAAAGAAAAAGGGATGTTTAGTCCAAGATACTTTTGGACAAAGGAATATTACACTTCGGAATTATAAGGGAAGTAACAGTCTGAAGAAGAACTTTCACTACACCTTCTTTAGATTGTTACTCCCCTCTATTTTTTAGGGAGTAACAATTTAAAGAAGTGCCGCCTACTCTATTATTTTAGTGTGTGGATATCCCGTCCAAACGTTAGCCCCCACCCCCCCCTCTGGCTACGCTCATGCTTCCTTTAAAGACCATTGGCAACTCTGTACGTCTAAAAGTTACCGAGATATGACACTTCAAAAATTACTATAATTTTCTAAAAATTGAAATTTTAAGTATTGCTCTCGTTTCGGGGCGAATATCGGCCAAAAAACTCTCCCCTACAAGAAAAGTCACAAGGAAAAAAGTTGGAGTAAATTTAATTGGCTTTATGCAAACACAAAATGAAGCCTGTAGACTGTAGACAAAACAGTTCTGTTGCAATCGTAAAAAGAACAAAAAAGGTAAATTGTAATTTTTAAGAAATGAATATAAAACACTTTTTTTTAAACAATTTATTGGGCATTAGGAAAAAATAGCTTTCGTGCATACTGCCAGATCAGTGATTGGAAATCAAAAGAAACAATTTTAACTAATAATGTATGTAATGTAATCTAATGTATGTTTTGACTACCCTATAACTATAAGAAAAGTAAATTAATTTAAACTTATATAACCAAACTCAACATTTATTTTTCTACATTGTTTGAATCATATAAAATAACATTTATTGGATCGTTGGGCTTTCACTACACTTGACATAAACAGACGCCATTTTGAATTTGATTTTTAGGTGCTTTCCCATGATTGGATTTTGTCTGATTTTGGATATGTTATAAAGCAAGGTAAGTTTAGTTGAAAACCACTTCAATCGCTCGTGAAGCAATTTTGCCCAGGTTGAAGGGTATTTTTTTCTTATATTTCCTAGACCCTAGACTATAACCAAATTAATGTTAAAATAAATTGAAAAATTTAAAATTATACTTATTTACTGTGGCGATACTTATATCTTTTAGATAATTATAAATAAATAAATTTGATTAATTCATTCATTTCAATTAAAATTAAATTTTAGTTCTCTGACTAGAACATCTAATATAGTCAAATATACTTACCATGGTCAAGGCAGAAGCTGCTGAAAATGACAGACCTTGAGCAATGCACATTCGACATATTTTTGTCTAAGATGCCACAGCTGATAGTGCCACGTTTCTTTGTCCATCATCAGTTGCAAACACGACATGTTTTTTTCTACAACGATGGATTGTTCGCCTACTTAGAGTTGGAATATTTTGAAGTATTCGTATCGTTTTAAGTATTTGTGTTATAGTTTTAAAGCTTACTAACTTTGTACGCATTTCTCCCGGGTCATATCGATAAGTGAACTCAAATGTATTCAAATTTAAAAAAAAAAAAAAAAAAAAAAAAAATTGTATCCAAACAGCTCTGGGTCATACTATAAAGGCAACAAGTCATCTAAAACATACATAATTTTATAGAAAATTTCCAACGATTGTTTATTCATTGTTCCAAGAGTAATATTTTTTTGAATTATTTCACTTTTTTAATGAAAAGGTTGATTGTTTTTAACACAGTCTATTTTCGCTTATGTAGCTTATATTACAGCTCCTACACAGTTGAGAATTGGACTATAGCTTATATGAACTTTTTTTGCTTCAAATTGCCTGTAGATATACCCCTTTTTTATGTCCATCTGAAATTGATACACCCTGTATATACATAGTCCTTTTAATCTACTGGCATGTAGTTCGGCTTTTGTGAGTTGCATACTTCAAGTTACCGCGATTTTAAAAATAATTCACTCCTACTTAATATTTACGGCGTAAATTTTATAATGTCACTTTTATCTCTTTTACATAAAAATTATTATTTAATTTTTTTTACACATTTTCCCGCCGGCATCAAGATTTTACTGTCTTTACTCCAAAATATATTGGAAATGCTAAACTAAACATTCGGGTGTGCTTAAGTTACTAATACCGACGTTATTTTAAGAAAAAATAAATAAATAAATAAATAAATAAGCCAACTTATTTTTCTTTTTAAAAAAAACAGTGTTGCCATTTATGCAACAATGATTAAATTTGCTGACATTTTAGTTTTCTGTGCAAAGTACGGAAAGAAACCTTATATAACGGCCTTATAACGTCTCTGCCGGTCGCAGTCAGTTGACGTCGTCCGTTGCCATGTCTCAATTCATAAAATACTATAGCTAGGAACATGAAATTCGGCATACAGGCGCATCTCGGCATTTGTGACAACTGTACACTTTTTGGAGTTTTCACACTTCATGTTTTTAAGATGGTGGCCAATATGACGGGCGACTAAAAAAAAGTTTTTAGTCACCATGACATCTTAGACTTATACGTCAATTATAAGGTCTTAAAGTTTAGAAATAGAAAATGCAACTATTAAAATTTACTCTTAATGATTTTAACTTAATCGTACGCAGAAACCGGTGATTATCACCTCACGTACTTACGTAAAGTGCGCCTTACTTGTTTGACAAGTGTGAAGGTGATTGCATACTTAGCTTCCAGTCAATAACTGTTAAACTGAATAGTTTCTGAGTACTAGGGGCAAGGGCCAAAACGGTCTGCTGCACCAAGACGACCTTTTCCCTCATATATAAGTTTATTTGTCATTTTTTATAACATTTTTTTGTTAAAATTCTTCATAGTCCTTTAACAGTTATCATAGGATGATAGATTACTTCTGTTTTTGAATAGTAAAAACTTAAAAACAGTCAATTTAAAAGTTTCAATTTCAATATCGAAATAAATTTCATATTCAGGCTCTTGATGTTTCAGTCCCTTAAAGTTTGTCGTTTGATGGTTTGTCTAGTCAAAAAAGTTAAATACACTTGATAAAATAGAGTATAATTAAATAATTACAATTTGTCAGTTGTTCAATATTGTTAAAAATCAACTAATATTATCAGTCATTAATTTAATGTTAATTGTAATTTTAAATATTGGGAGCCATAATTTTTTCTACCAGGAAAAAAAAGCTCTTTGTTAGTGATACCCGCATTTAATATGCAGTATGATTATAAAGAATAAAAACGAAATTTTGTAACCACAAAAATGACGCATAGCTAAAAACAAATTCTTTGGAAAATAATCACATTTATTAAAATTATTCATACTTAACAACACTTACTTTCACTGAGTTATAAACGTCATTTATAGCTCAGGAAATAGTTGTGAGCTGGATTTATTGTGTCATGATGCCAAAAGTTGATTTAATAAAACCTTACTAATAGTATGTTAACAAGGTCAGACAAAATCTTTAATCGCAGTAAACAAATTGTTTTTGATTCAAACAATTTTTTTTTAAAATCTCTGTTAATTTTTATTATGATGTTTGTCATATATTTCATTCATTTAATACATTAATTGGTTAAAGTTTTAATCTAACCCTGTTAGCTATTACTATTACTATAGTAAAATAAAAAATGACAATAAAAGGTAAAAATATTTAAATAATATAAATTATTTTATAAAATAATCTTCATTTAAGTTACATTAATAAACTAAAAAAAGAATCGTTTATCAATGGTATTTTTATTTACATTTTGTTTAATTATTGTACAATTATCAATTAAGACTAGAGATCAATATATTATACAAATTCAATTACTGTATCATTTCTTATAGTAGAGAGTATGCGAGCTAGCCAAATATCTTATGTTAACGTTAGACAGTACACTTAGAGATAAAAACAATGTATTATTTATTAGGAAAGAATTTTTTTGTGTACTACCAAATCTTAGTTTATTTAAAAGTTCTTTAGTTCGAAGTCCTTAATAAACGGGATTTTTACTTTAAAGGTCTTTAATCCTTTTTTATGGTGTTCAAAACCAGGCAAAAGGTAAGGAAATGAGGAGCCGTCCCTTAGTTTTACTATCTACATTGGAGTAATTCTATACATTATACTTATTTTGTCATTATTTTTGCTTTTAATGAGAGTTATTGTATCATTACATACTCATATCAAGGCTTCAAAAAAGAAATGGATTAATTTTTATTGCAAACTTGCATGCTCTCATTAATCAGTACATTTTCTACATTAAAATTATACATAAAATATAGTATATTCTATAAATAGTTGTGATATAATTTTATATTATAAATTAAAATTATCGCTTAAATATACTAATAAGAAATTTTAATTTCTTTATGATTAGTATGGATTTTTTTTTTTGTTTTATACTAATTTTTTTGTTTTATATTAATTAAGAACTTTAATATTAAGATTAATAGGTTATGTGTGCTCTCATAAACTAAAGACGATTTTTCTTATAATCTTCTTGTGGTCTTTATAACTCATTTCATAAATACAACTAAAATATTTAGTTATTTTCTGTTGGAGATAT
Organism: Gerris buenoi; assembly: GCA_001010745.2. Taxonomy (NCBI): domain Eukaryota; kingdom Metazoa; phylum Arthropoda; class Insecta; order Hemiptera; family Gerridae; genus Gerris; species Gerris buenoi. The sequence continues at coordinate 342,322 of KZ651244.1, forward strand.
TCACATCAGAATGTTTTAAATGACAACATTGTTAGATAAATTACTCCGTAAAATTCGAATGACAGTTTTTCTCTGTTCATTCTATCAAGCAAATATAACAATTTGAAACTGAAGCATATTTTCGTTTAAATCAATCTGGAACTTTTCGTTCTTAGGGTGTCATCAACTTTGCATAATTTCTGAAAAAGTATAAGACATAATTAACATTTAATTAATTCATAGTTTAAAGAAAGAAAATCCTAAGAGTAGTACATCTATGAAAAGATTACGTGAATATTTATATTGTATGTTAAACTGCTAATCATTAGTAAATCGAATACTTTCTACTTTATTTTATACATTTACAAATGATGTACCTTTATTATTCAATTATACAAAGTTTAATTGCTAAAGTTTGTGCACGTTAATGATTCTATGCTTTTACAACCTTTTATTGTAAAATTTTAAGACTCTAAAAAGTTAAAATTGTTTTGTTGTTTTACATGAATAATTAAAGTATCAAGTTATCAAAATTTAAAGAGAACTGACGGCTGAAATTAATCTGGAGCAATACGTATAATATGCAGGCAACTTTCTATAAACTGTCCAAATTTCATAAAACGAGATGAGTATTTTGAAGAAATTGGTGAAACAAATGTATGTTTGGAAGAGACACAAATGGACGCAGAAGGTTTAAACATACTTCGATGGCTAATAAGTGATACCTCGTAAACTCGTAACTACCAAAATGGAGATTCGCAAACTATTTGTTATGTCATAGCTTGTAAACTACACCTCGTATGTGTTTCTGGTGTATGCGTTTTGGTGAAGGTTAGTTGTGACACCTCATAACTGCGCTGCTAATTCGTAAGTGAGACATAGTATGTGTTCACTTTATTAAAAAAGTGACATAGTGAGAACTCGTAACTACATTATCAACTNAATTATTGTACAATTATCAATTAAGACTAGAGATCAATATATTATACAAATTCAATTACTGTATCATTTCTTATAGTAGAGAGTATGCGAGCTAGCCAAATATCTTATGTTAACGTTAGACAGTACACTTAGAGATAAAAACAATGTATTATTTATTAGGAAAGAATTTTTTTGTGTACTACCAAATCTTAGTTTATTTAAAAGTTCTTTAGTTCGAAGTCCTTAATAAACGGGATTTTTACTTTAAAGGTCTTTAATCCTTTTTTATGGTGTTCAAAACCAGGCAAAAGGTAAGGAAATGAGGAGCCGTCCCTTAGTTTTACTATCTACATTGGAGTAATTCTATACATTATACTTATTTTGTCATTATTTTTGCTTTTAATGAGAGTTATTGTATCATTACATACTCATATCAAGGCTTCAAAAAAGAAATGGATTAATTTTTATTGCAAACTTGCATGCTCTCATTAATCAGTACATTTTCTACATTAAAATTATACATAAAATATAGTATATTCTATAAATAGTTGTGATATAATTTTATATTATAAATTAAAATTATCGCTTAAATATACTAATAAGAAATTTTAATTTCTTTATGATTAGTATGGATTTTTTTTTTTGTTTTATACTAATTTTTTTGTTTTATATTAATTAAGAACTTTAATATTAAGATTAATAGGTTATGTGTGCTCTCATAAACTAAAGACGATTTTTCTTATAATCTTCTTGTGGTCTTTATAACTCATTTCATAAATACAACTAAAATATTTAGTTATTTTCTGTTGGAGATATTCACATCAGAATGTTTTAAATGACAACATTGTTAGATAAATTACTCCGTAAAATTCGAATGACAGTTTTTCTCTGTTCATTCTATCAAGCAAATATAACAATTTGAAACTGAAGCATATTTTCGTTTAAATCAATCTGGAACTTTTCGTTCTTAGGGTGTCATCAACTTTGCATAATTTCTGAAAAAGTATAAGACATAATTAACATTTAATTAATTCATAGTTTAAAGAAAGAAAATCCTAAGAGTAGTACATCTATGAAAAGATTACGTGAATATTTATATTGTATGTTAAACTGCTAATCATTAGTAAATCGAATACTTTCTACTTTATTTTATACATTTACAAATGATGTACCTTTATTATTCAATTATACAAAGTTTAATTGCTAAAGTTTGTGCACGTTAATGATTCTATGCTTTTACAACCTTTTATTGTAAAATTTTAAGACTCTAAAAAGTTAAAATTGTTTTGTTGTTTTACATGAATAATTAAAGTATCAAGTTATCAAAATTTAAAGAGAACTGACGGCTGAAATTAATCTGGAGCAATACGTATAATATGCAGGCAACTTTCTATAAACTGTCCAAATTTCATAAAACGAGATGAGTATTTTGAAGAAATTGGTGAAACAAATGTATGTTTGGAAGAGACACAAATGGACGCAGAAGGTTTAAACATACTTCGATGGCTAATAAGTGATACCTCGTAAACTCGTAACTACCAAAATGGAGATTCGCAAACTATTTGTTATGTCATAGCTTGTAAACTACACCTCGTATGTGTTTCTGGTGTATGCGTTTTGGTGAAGGTTAGTTGTGACACCTCATAACTGCGCTGCTAATTCGTAAGTGAGACATCGTATGTGTTCACTTTATTAAAAAAGTGACATAGTGAGAACTCGTAACTACATTATCAACTGTTATAATTTGACAGTTACCAATGTTTCAGAAGGGTTACATGTTATACAAATTTATAAAACACGTTATAAGCCAGTTTAAGTAATTTTTTTTTAATAGTTTTTTCCTCCTGTAAACCTGACATTGTGAAGATACGAGGTATCACTTCTTATCCATCAATAGGCTACTACTTAATGACATACTCATACTACATAAATTGGTTGGGGTAGCGTATATGGGGCATCATGTATAGAAAAAAAATAACTGGCACATATAATTAAAGTCTTTTCTGTAGATTGATCAAAAATGCACCAATTATGGATACTTCTTTATCTAATAAGATTTCACTTAATACATTTTCCGTCTTCAGTCTTCTATTTTGAGACAAAGTTGTATACAGGTCGATTTTGTGAATCTTGGGCGTATGCTTCTGTCGTAGATTAACTGGGCTTTGATGTAGCGTATCTGGTTTTTCGGGAGACTATGAAATTAAAAAGTATCCATAAATAATACAATTTTTGTCAATATTCAGAAACTCTTTAATTATATATTATGCCTTATATTTGTCAGTTTTTCCATTTCTATAAGTGATGCCCCATATACGCTACGTCAGCCGACACGGAACCAAAAATGTGGCATGATGTCTTTTAAATTGATGACTGATGAAACTGACTGTTTCTTATATAAAAAATGTTCATTCTTCAGAACGTTTAAATAGCATCCGTTACCTTCAGTTAGATCGGAAGCAATATAAATATATAATGTAGGTAATTATTTTATTTTATATATTTTTGAGAAATCCATCAATCTATTCGTTATATAATAACTAGGTATCAAATTTTAAAACTAGTTATAAATATTATCATAAAGCAGTTAATTAGTCAATAACAAGTTTTTTTGTAGGAGTAATGTAACAGTACATCTATAATTAGATTTAAATCAAGACTTTTTTTAGGAAGCAGGAAGGATTTATACTTGTTTGTTTCTGCAACGTGAATATTATTTGGAAACCTATTATCAAACATTTTATTTTATCACGAATATAAAAAATATAATATTCTGTTTTTGCACCCGATGTATATTTTAAAACAAGTATCAAAAAGCTAACGTTATTTGGACAGGTTTAGTGATGTAACAAGGGGAAGACTTCCTCAGACTAGTCCGGTAGTCAGGTTACTTCCGAGTGACTTCATCTTTCCAAAAACTCGGTCTTTAATCGACTATACCCATTGGATAGCACCCTTAACCTATACTTATAAATATATATATATANATATATATATATATATATATTTGAAGAAAGTAAAACATTTTCCGTCCAGCCAGCGTATCTTCACTGCCTGAGCCAAACTGGTTTAAGAGGTAATTGACTTATCAAATTGTTTAGTATATAAATATTCATATTATTAATATGCATCCTACGTTTCCTGGTCAATCATTTTAGAACTTAAGTACTTTAATTTAAAATCCTTGTTTAATTTACATTTTATTAGTTATAAAAATAATTTAATAGTGAACGTTAAACCAAAATTACCCTTCTTTTCAAATTTATTCAACTTCCTCCTTGAACTAGAATGGTAAAAATACTTATAATAAAATACATAAATCTATTGAATACACTCTGTTTATAGTCTGATGATACAAAATAGAAAAATGCATTTAGATTATTATCAGTTGTACTAAAGTACTAAGAACTTATTAAAATTCCTGGTATCTACTGTGTCCTGTAAAACTAAAAACGGATGTTTATACATAATTAAATTAGCAAAATACCTAAATGAGGCTAAATTTTCTTATAGATATTAACAACGTTTTTCAAACAATGGATATTTCATAAGCTTTTGTCAAAATTAAATAACATTATATTTTTGTACCTTAATTCAAATTGAACGTTGAAGAATATAAATCATGAATGGAATTATTGATGATGCCTGACTCCCCATTTGTAATGTCCATTCTGATCGGTCTGCGCAAAACTGAACGCTGCTTGTTGTCGGGGAAGCTCATCATAGTCGCTGTAGCTATCTTGATATCCTCCTCTATTATAGGTCTATAACAAACATCCGTAATTATTATTTAACGCATCTAAAATTAAAAATTATAAATGTTTGAGAATTAAAGGTAAAAACTAATTTACCTGTCTTTTGTTAGGCCTTATTGGTACATCCTCGTAATCAGTAAATCTGTTGGGTCTTTTTGGCGAAGGTTTCTCATCGTAGTCAGAAAATCTCTGAGGAGCCGGAGGAGAGAAGCTAAACAATATGAATTGGAATATCAATGTAGTGAGAACCAATAGTGAGAGTTTTTCAAATTAGAATTTTTGAGTTATGGAGTAAATACTAACCTCTGAGGCTGAGTGGGGGAAGGTCTTTTCTTATAAGTTCTTGGCTTTTGTTGCCTGGGCTTGCTCGGTCGAGACTCCTGTCTTTGAGGGCTAGATCCTTGAGCTTCGTTAACTTCTAGTACACTTGAATCGTCAGTAGATAGTTTGATCGTGTCGTAAGGGATTCCCATGGAAAGAGGCATCGGTGGAGAGAGGATTTCGCTAGGATCATAGCCCAAATCCCAGTTATTTCCATCTTGCCACAACGGCGTGGAAGCGTCTTCTGATGGAGGTCTTAGATATGCATCAGGGTGCTGTTCATCTGAATCCCTCTTTGGACCTGAAATTATAAGTAAAAACATAAACTTGATTCTATCAATAGTAATCTACACAGTGGGAAAACTGCACTCGTCAGCCCTACAAATGGATATTAACAAAAAAAAAATAAAATGAAGAGGGTTTTGTAAGCCATCGACTTAACCCTATGAGGTGTAATGTTTCAGAAGAGTTACATGTTATACAAATTTATAAAACACGTTATAAGTCAGTTTAAGTAATTTTTTTTTAATAGTTTTTTCCTCCTGTAAACCTGACATTGTGAAGATACGAGGTATCACTTCTTATCCATCAATAGGCTACTACTTAATGACATACTCATACTACATAAATTGGTTGGGGTAGCGTATATGGGGCATCATGTATAGAAAAAAAATAACTGGCACATATAATTAAAGTCTTTTCTGTAGATTGATCAAAAATGCACCAATTATGGATACTTCTTTATCTAATAAGATTTCACTTAATACATTTTCCGTCTTCAGTCTTCTATTTTGAGACAAAGTTGTATACAGGTCGATTTTGTGAATCTTGGGCGTATGCTTCTGTCGTAGATTAACTGGGCTTTGATGTAGCGTATCTGGTTTTTCGGGAGACTATGAAATTAAAAAGTATCCATAAATAATACAATTTTTGTCAATATTCAGAAACTCTTTAATTATATATTATGCCTTATATTTGTCAGTTTTTCCATTTCTATAAGTGATGCCCCATATACGCNAAAAAAAAAAAAAAAACTTATTAAACTGCATCAATCAAATAATATTTGTTTCACAACCACTCATCAACTAAAATTTAAAATAATAAATAACCAGCAAGTATAGTTATACATGTTTAAGGGAACAGCCTGTTTGGTAGTATATGAAGATTGGTGACGATACAAGCCTCTTACTTATTGTTTCCAGGACAGGTTAGCTTTCACGACATACGTAAAACCTGTCTTCCAAGATTCCTGAACGAGCATAAGAACCATCTACTAATATGGCTTGCCTCATTGTAATTTTAATTACTCTCTTACATATTACATTTTTAATTCAAAAGATTATAATATATAAACGACAAAATAACATAGAACCCGATTTTAAAACGACCAGACTTAGATTATTTTAAAATCATAACATTAAAAGTAAAATAAACATAAATAATCTTAGTTTTTTCTTTAAGTTGTCAGACGTTTGCTCTAAAATACAAAACATAATTATTGTACTATGTAACAATAACGGTCAATATAAAAGAAGCCCAAATCAGTAAAATTCATCAACATGTAGCACAATACCATTAACAATAAAATAACAATCTTATACAATATAAAAAATAATAATGATAAAAAAAAATGTCGTATCCGTAACGATACTAAAAGAGATTCGACTGCTGCACGTGAAGATGCCAAGTGATGTAATTTCTGATTGTATAAGGCCACTTTAAAGCATATCTGATTTTCGAATCAGTACAGCTCTATATTTTAATAGTACGTTATACATTTTTGTTTGAAACACTCTAGATATTCTAAAAATAAACGCTTTCTCTTACTATAACAATTGTCCGTAAAATATTTACTGATGAGTTAACGAGGCCTTCTGCTAGAACCTTAAAAGGATAGTGATTTATTATAGTACTGGAAAAAGTAATGAGGTGGATTTTAATTATGGAGAATCTTGGATTCCAGTGACGATGCTCTTTGTAAAAGTTACTACATACTACTTCATTAAAGAACATACAATCATGGTTCATTTATGACAATCGAAATCGGTATAGATTAAATATTAACTCTTTTGGTTTAAGAAAATAATTATAAATTATTACTCTTCAAATTGTATTCAGTATTTTTTAAAAATGGTATTAGGTACTACTAACCAACTAATGTTATTGTTATTAATTTTATTCACCAAATAAAAACAATAGTTATTTATGTAACTAGGCAGCAAAATGGAATTTTGATGACAAGTTTTTAAGTTTTAGTTCTGAGCCGAAGGCGAGGATAGGCTAAACAAATTTACTGCAGAGGCAAAGCCGAGGCAGGAAATTTACTATTTTACATAGGAAAATTATATGTTTACTGACGAGGCGAAGCCAAGGCAGGAAAATGTTAATTACCTGCTAAGGTGTAACCGAAGCAGGTAATCTTTAAACGAGTCAGAATGTTTTCTTTGCTGCATAGTTACATACAATATTTTATCTATTAACGGCAGAAAAAATACACTAATTATTATATTCCCTCTTTAATATATAAAAGATTTAAATAAATTAAACTTGTATAAAAACCAAAGTATGAGTCATCAAAAAAAAAAACAGACAAAACTAATTCAGTGTTGCCACTTTATTTTATTTAAACAGCACTTTTTTATCTTCATTTTTAGCGATTTTTTAAATAATCACTGTAAAATTATAAAAAAAAAAAAACAAAAAAAAAATTATTACTATAATTATTTAAGCTATTTAAAAAAATATATATATAAATATGTATTAAGCAGAATATTACGCTTAAATATATAAAAATGAACAATGTGGGAGTGTTTATAACCTGCGATGTAGTAACCTTTTTGTAGTAAAATTTTCTTAAAATGTTACAGCCTGTTTGTTATTTTGCCGACACTTTGATATTTTGCAGACACTTTATTATTTTGCTGCGTGTTTTTTTGACATGTTACAAAAGAATCAAGATAAATGACATTTTGCAGATTGAAAACAGTACAACAATGCTTAATTTTGCTGCCGTGAGTAGATAAATAAATAAAATCTACAGATATATATTAAATATGAATTCAATTCAATTAGTGATACATTTTACTCAGGTTTTAATACCCAATAACTTCCCAGTTTTGCTATTTTAATTTTTGACAATTAACCTAGCTGAGAGGATCTTGTTAAATGGGTCTTAAAATGGCATCACTTAATTAATGTTTTTGGTTTATTATACTTTAAAGTTTTAAAAGTATATATTCATTTTCAAATAAAACCAGATTAATCTATCAACTTGTGCTCTAGTTGTGTCAAAATTGTTTTTTTACGAAATTTTTAAAGAAATTATGTAACTTTCAGGTATATTTTAAATTGAATTTCAACTCTGGTTCTCCAATGAAATAAATAAAGTTTGGCAATGTCTTTAGTTAGTTAACAATTATTTATGTAATTACTAATACCAAAGCCGACTTAAAACCTTTTTTTTTTCATCATTTACGGGAACGAGAAGACAAGACTCTAACTCAATCTACAAACATAACGAGCTTACTATTGTTGCATAATTTTAAATTTGCATTTACAGGGTAGAACAAGAATAAACCAAAATGACATTTAAATTTATCTTTACTTCCAACAAGCATTTTAAAAGCTTTTTTTTCCAATTACTTGCGTTCTTGATATATATCACAAATCTTGAGCTTTGTCTTAATTCTTAATTAAACTATATTTTAATCAATCTTTATATTCAAAATAAATATATCTTAAGCTCAATAATTTACCCGGTAGTAATAGAATGAACTTACTCTAAAATAAAATAATAATTTATAAATTCATTTTCATAGTGTAACATTTAGATAAAATATGTAATTTAGCTTGATTGGTAAATCTTTATTGAGATTTATTTTTTATATGGTACAGTGTTGAAGGTATGAAAGTTTAAGGTTACACTATACTGTTGCACTTATTGTTAATATGTTTTTATACTGAAAAATTAAAATAAAACATTTTTATGTTAATTAGTTTGTTTTAAGTAAATAGATAACACTCACTAAATTTGTAAATTGTTCTGGCGACAAATTTTTGAAACCAACCTTTGCATTTACTTTTATCCACGAATGGTTAATGTATAACTGTTTTCAAAAAATAAAAAATACATTTTTCCAATGTGATTTGTATACTTTTATAACCCCCAGGTCCTTTATTAAGACCATAAACCGTTATAATGAAAAAGATTTTGGCTATAATTAATGGACATTTGGTTCATAGTTATTATGAACAAGCTATTAGCGTCATAACAGAATGTATATTTTCAATCCCAGTCATGTTCGGAAATATTTCATGACAAAATGTTTTCTTTTTTGTCACCTTAGAGAGGAACATGTGTTCCATCAAATTATGACCTAGCTGCACAGTTATGATAGCACACACACCCCGGTTGAGCTGAACAGGTTTACCAGTCAGGTATACCACAACATGTAATGCCGGCTTTAGTGGTTTAGTAAAATAATTTAGAGAAAATAATTTCCTACAACTCGTCAATTAGAGTGACAAAATGCCTCCCATAGGTAATTTATTAGTTTAGATTGTATTACTGATAATAAGATGTCTTGGTTGTAAATTGTAGATACGTATAACACATAAAATAAAACCTTGTGACTTTTGTATCTATTAGTAAATTATTGAATTAAAATTAATATCCAGTACTATTATTAATATAATATGGCATAAGAGCAAAGATATGGAAGAGAAAATTAATTTTAGTTCAATTTTGTCTTATATAATACTCCAGTTTCATTTTGGACATAGCCTTTAGCCTTAATAACTAAGGCTCAATCACTGTGTATATATTTTTTTTTGAAAAGAGTATGAGGGTATTGCGAGTAAACAAGCACCACCTACAGTTATTTCTGTAACTAGTCATTAAATGAGTTCCTCTATCGTTTCAGAACTCACTTTAAGTGTATATTATATAAGCAAAGCTCGTCGGGAATCAGGTAAATTATATTATAATTTCTCTTTCGGTGAAATAACTTTCATTGAAAAAATTATCGTGAGCCTTCATTAAGGAAAATATTTAAATAACTTCCTCTTGAATTTTCCCAATATCAATTTTCTATAGAAACAATCTATTTTTATTAACTCAACTACAGTGGGTGTAACAGTTTTTTCTGACCCCCGCAGGAATTCTTGTGGGGGCCCCCTTATACACACACCAGTATTATTCTAATTACTAAGATACAAATCAGTGTTTAGTAGGCAATATGATAACATAAGTATAAAAAAAGTCGATTCATGCACCATGACTTAATGAGCGAATTTTCAAAGAAATCAGCGTATTATTGGCTTATGATAATATAGGAAAATTTTGGTTTAGAATTTGGATGGGTGAAAAAAAAAAAAAAAAAAAAAAAAAAAAATGGTACACACGGGTACGGGGTACAAAAGTTTACCCTTCAAGACGCACATCGTTAGAAAGATCTTTAAGAGTACTACAGTAATTGTTGTTTGCACACTTTACTTGGGCCTCCTATGTCTGTGAACCCAGTGTAGCATCCTAGAACAAAAACTTGTTAATAGTTCCGGTGATGCTTGGGGTAATAACTAACTAAAATACGTATATTTGGACGTACAAGTCATACCACGAAATCAATAATCTTTATACTGTACTCAAACATTGTTAACGTTAATGACCGTTAAATGATCATTAAAATGTGGTTAAATGATTTATATCTTGTCTGAAATTTACTGATTAAGTTAAATCGTATTACATTTTTATTTCTAGTACATTATGGTTAGGCATGTACGCGTAAATATAGCTAACTTAATATGAGTTATGATAATTTCTGAACAAAATAATAAATACAGATTTTATAGCTACTAAATTATGTACCGAATCTAAAATTTATATTTCTATAAAATATATTTTTTAATTAAGTTTTATTATATTTAAGTTTGAACAGGTTGTGAATTTAATTTATCCCAATGTCACTTATATAGTCCAGAAGTTATAGCTAGAAGTTTTTGTGTAAGTCAATCTTTTGGTGCCTTTTGAGAATTATGTGTTTGGCTAAGTTTGTCTGCGGGGCATAGCATGAAAATAGGCATTTGAATAAAACAAACCGGTGAAGAGCAGCCATGTCCCATCCTTTATGAAGGACAATGTGATTTTTATGATCCTGAGCACGAACGTAGTTAGTAGACCAAAAATCAAGTTGATGACAGTTTGTCACTTCAAGGTTAGTTAGTAAAATATGACTAAAAATTAAGGAAGTCACCTATTAAGTGACAAACTACGATCAACTTGATTTTTGGTCTACTGAGTTCGGACTCAGGATCATGAAAATCACATTGTCCTTCACAAAGAGGGAGACATGACTGCTCTCAACCAGTTTATTTTTTTAAAATACCTATTGCAGTTGCAGAAGAACTTAACCGACCACATATTCTTAAAAGGCACCAAAATATTAACTAAACACAAAATTCTAGTTTGATGTTAGTCTGATACTTATTTGCACGCTTTCTCCTGGACTATTTTATGAATAATAAAAAAAATAAATAAAATTAAAATGAAATAAGTGGAGCACTATTCGATTAATTATGGTAAATTTGTTCAGGATTATTTCGTTAAGATCAGGAGATCAATGGTGTGTCCGAGATAGTTTTATAATGTAGAATCCTCTCTTCCGTGTTTATTTTGTGACATAATAACTCGGAAAGAAGAATGTGTAATTAATATTAAAATTTATTAATGATATTCAGGAGTTATTAATTAGTATATATGTATATAAACATTCACTTTGGATAAATAAATACATTTTATTTTATTATTAGCTTGGGATATTAAAAGAATTCAGTTCAGTGTGCTACATTACTGTTTTATTAAATTACGTTATATAGCTACGCAATGTAACTAGAGTAAAGGAAGGCTAATAATGAATGCATAACAATAACTATTTGTTTTTATTTTCCAGTCATCTGCTCGGGTACTCGAAGCGTAATAATTTTGGAATTCTGTAATAAGATGCTTGCGAGTAGCATTCTCTTCCGTAAGCTTGCCTCTAAGCGTGACTAGAGCCTTTCTTCCTGAATTACTCTGCATTTTCCCTCTAATTAAAAATCTAAAATTAACAAATAGAGACGAGATACATCTACGTAGCTTTTCAGAGTTGCTTACTATTGTTTAAATTATATTAACTATCATAGCCAAAACTATTTAAAAAAGATGGTAGAAAGGAAAGGGAATAGAAATCACAAGACATGCAGACACATTGTCACTATCATTAACTTAAAAATATAATTAATAAAAAACCGACGAAAATATAACTAAGATACGTATACCTTATCGTTTTGTACATACCTGACCCTTAATATTACATCTGGTCGAAACCACGATGTCACCGTATTTAATAATATTATTTTATTTAGTATCATTTTGTTTAGTTTAGATACATAAATACACACTACCATAACTATTATTGACTTACCAGTGTAAAGTATTGAGAAAGAAGGGTATTTTAGTATTTATTTCTAAATAATACTATCATACTTTGTTAGCGAATTTTCGATGAAAATTGAGCTATTGCAAAGGCTTCAAAATGGTTGTAATGACAATTTTTCCATGGAAATCCATTTCAGACCATTCTGAATCGATTCCTAATATTTAACACTATTTTTATGTATGTATGTATATATGTGTCACTCCAGACGATCTCTCCCCTTAGGATGCACTTAAAAATTTCAAACAAATTTTAAAATGTCAATAATATCAAAAGAAAGGATGAGTTCGTTGGCCAGAATTTGCGGAGTCCGTTAAGGGGTCAAATTTTGACTATTTAGGGTCAAAAATAGCATAAAAACATGTTTTTTCCATTTGGCCTCCTTTTTATATAGAAATATGATGAAAGTGTACATAACAACATTTACTGCACTCTTAAAGAGCTTTCCAACGACATGCATCTTGAAGGGTAAATACTATTTTGACTTTTGTACCCCGTACACCTGTGTACCAATTTTTGTTTTTTCACCCATAGAAATTCTAAACCAAAATTTTTCTATATTATCATAAGCCAATAATTCGCAGATTTCTTTAAGAATTCGCTCATTAAGTCATGGTGCATGACTGGACTTTTTTAACTTAGTTTGTCGCTGAAATAATTTCTTTACATAACAATTTACCTCGATAAACTATATTTAAATTTAAATTTTTAGGTAAATCTGCAGTTATCCAGCCACCTAGGAAAAGAGGTTAGAAAATTAATGTTCCCTAAATCGAATGTATTGTTTGGACAAAGGAATATCACTTCTAAAATGTATTACCTAATTATATAGATATAATCTAAAATTTGTAACTCTTAAAAAATGAACTCTTTTGACAAAGGGATATAATCTCTTAAGTGCGAAATTGGGCCGCTAAGCGATTCTCCACTGTATGGATAACTGCAGATTTGCCAATTTTCCATTATTCCAAAGAGTAAAAACAAATATGGTTCAGAAATATAGAATCAGTATTATCATACTAAAATATTTTAAAAGCTAGTTACCTTACACAATTATATTATAAGTAAGTTAGTGCGTACACAATTATATTATAACTTATATTTCTAGCTAACGGTAGCTCGCCATTAGTTGGACAAAAGAATTTCATTTTTAATTGAAAACTTACGGAAATCATCATAATCTTCGAAGCTAGGATAATGCTGTGACGATGCAACGGACATGTCATCCTGAGCCATATATGGTACATTTGAAGGATCTGTTAGATCAACTAGAGGAGGTGACCTTCCATGGGGTATAACTGCCAGGACCTGGAAACGAGGCGACTGACTCTCGTAGGCTTCACTGCCTAGCAGCCCTAGCACCTAAAAATAAAAACCATTATTATCTCCACAATTCTTATAATTCCGTTTGACGAATTATAAAATTACTTAATAATTAATGCCACAAAATAAATTAAAAACATTCTTATTTAATCAGTTTCTTGTTTCATTAGGTATCTTTCTGGTTACTTACTGCTGTAGGTTCAGGTTTTAATAATTAAAAAAAAAAAAAAAAATAGTTATAATTTGCCCTAATTACTTTTCTTTCTTTGAATTTTTATTATTTTTATTTTTTATTTATTTATTTTTGTTTATTTATTTATTTTTATNACATTTTAATTTGTTTTTGAGGCAATATGGAATAAATAAAATAATAGTATTTAGTAGTTAATTATTAATTTCAATATATAAAATTTAATATACATTGTAATAGTATATATGCGGTTTTTATTATATTATATGTATTTTTTGATAATATTAACTATTCTTTTTACAGAAATGATAAAAATTTATTTTTTAACTTATTTAGGGAATTAATACATAGCATTATTGAAAAACATTTTACTATTACCTAGTACATTTAACATACCTACTATTGATGTTTAAAATTTTAGAAAAATTCAAAATGATTTCTATTTAAATATTTAAGTAAAAAATTTCAGTAAAAACTTAGTCCAAAACAATGTCTTGTTTAATCATAATCATGTTCTAAACGATAATTGTTTTGATTAATCTCATCTAATTAGAAACTTTGGTACGAGTGGGAATTCGTTGACAAGTCACATCGTCTCGCAGTGACAGTCTTGAAAGCGTATCCAAACGTTTGAAGCGACATTTGAGATAAAAAGGATGAAAGCACGCGTTACAATCCTGGCATCCTGATACTAAGATTTAGGAGAAAGACGCAAAAGTCAAGCTATATGTCAGATATTAGAAGCTTATTATGTAATATTTAGTTAAGGAACTCACCGTAATAATAGCGAGGCGAAACATGACTGACTGAGCTGGTTCCGACTCGTGCTCAGATTCTTATAGCTACTATCCCCCTCTCTCCCTTATTATAACCATCGCTATCACATCTCTTCATATCAACCTTATGCACATGATACAAAGTATCATGGCAAATTAATAATAAATCCAATTCTATTGTTTCATCATCAACAAGCATAAACAAATAATTTATTATCAAATCTGGTTTATAACAATGAAAATTTAGTGTATATTATGTTTTCATAATTTTAATGTTAAATATTAATGTAAATATTATAAAATATCCTAAAAATTGTTATTATAATTTCATTTATTAAATTTCATGTTTTTTATTTAATATTTATTTAATTATTAATACTACCGAGTTCCTTTTAATCTGACTTTTTAACAAGACACTAATCATCACTACAATAATTTATTTGTTACCTCTGACTAATGTTCATATTAATTATAGTGAACCTTATATTTATATCAATGAAGAATTTTATTATTATGCATTTATAATTTTAGATTAGGTAAATATGAATATAGTCTACCAATTAGTTTGGCACATTGTTATCTCGCGAAATAATATTGGGATCCCCTGAAAAATGAAAGTTTGGTTGTTTTGGACTTGTTCCGATTCCCACTGGGAACACATATATTTTTATTCAATATTAAATGTACGCAGATAGACAATTAACAAACCATTTAAATTTCTTAAAATTTGGACTAATACTTTTAAAGCTATAGGTGACAAGCAAATAAAGTACATATGTGCGCATACAGAAAATAAAGTTATGGGCATTTAAAAGGTTGAAATACGGGACTAACAGTTAACTAATTATGACCTACCATCTAAATTTTTAAAGTCACAAAAGTTTGACAGATAGACTTGTAGATACTCAGACGGAGACCAAAAATGATCCTTGATCGTGGATTTCTCTGAAATCGTCTGAAATAGATTTGGGTTTAGGAAGTTTTTAAATTCGGACACAAATAAAAAAACGTTCTTTACATTGATCACAGCGCTTTCATTAGCTTCGATAGGTTGGAAGCAAAACTTGGAGATATTTAAAACAAAATAATTACAAGATAAAAAGAACTTTTTCCGTGGTAGGCTGTGAAATAGTAACTTTAGAGCCGAGAAAACAAAGCTAAAATCAATTTTTTCATTACGTGGACTTAAAAAATCTTTTCATTACTCCTGGCAGTAAAGAAAAAAATGTTTACGTCCTAGGACGGAAATTTGTTTTTCTGTACTGTCAGCAGTTATCAAAACTTCCGTAGTAGCGCTGCAATCTTAGTCAAAAGG
This sequence comes from Gerris buenoi, assembly GCA_001010745.2. Classification (NCBI taxonomy): domain Eukaryota; kingdom Metazoa; phylum Arthropoda; class Insecta; order Hemiptera; family Gerridae; genus Gerris; species Gerris buenoi. The sequence goes on from KZ651244.1 coordinate 358,374, forward strand.
CTTCTTAGTACGATTGAATTCTGCTATATGTCAATGCGTTTTATTTGTCTTTTCTTACAGTGTAACCTCTTTTTAAGGTTTCTTTTTTTTAAATCTTAAGTTTGAACTAATATTTGTTATTATTGTAATAATTATATTTAGTTTTTTCATTGTCTGCTACCTCGGAAAAAGTAGCATATGCTACGCGACTGTGAAGTGTTTTTTCTTTACCTTGGTTTCTTTTCTTACCTTTCTTTATAATTGCCACGGTAAAGAAAAAACTCACTTCACAGCCTAGTAACATAATATACTATTTTATATACTACGTTTTTTAATTTTCTTTTGAATCATAATATGTAATGTTGATAATATAATTTTTATTGTTAAATAAATAGTTAGTGAAATATAAATAGTATATTATGTTACTAGGCTGTGAAGTGAGTTTTTTCTTTACCGCGGCAATTACATTTACTGTCGAGCGAAGCGAGACAGGAAATATTGCCAAGGTAAAGAAAAAACACTTCACAGTCGTGTAGCATATGCTATTTTTTCCGAGGTAGCAGACAAT
>KZ651244.1:363783-377015 GCA_001010745.2 Gerris buenoi
ACATCAATTCGTTAGTTGTATTTTGTGCCGAATTAATTATTTCGGAAGGCGTATTATTCTCCTCATATTCTTCATAATCACTTAAATCACTCATTGATTTTCACAAAAAAACTCGATACAAACAGTTACTTTTATTAAATAAACATCAAATTAGTTATGTTAAATGTAAACAAACTCGCTAATCGTGTGTAAAGTTGATAATTCTTCTTCTTTACGTCACTAGAGTGGAAAAAAAGAGGAATTCTTCTTCTTTACGACACTAGAGTGGAAAAAAGAGGAATTGTTCAAAACAATGAGACACGCATGCGCAATTAATACAGGTGTGTAAAGAATCACTTTCTACGAATCTAAACAGAGATTAAATGTTTATATTACGTATCAATCGTAGATAAAAATATTTATTGTTACACATTGAACAGCCGACGCTTAGAACTACTAGCGCTTCCTGCACGCCGCGCCCGCTTCTCGAACTATCGGTTGGTAAAAATGCATGCTTTATTTTTACAGGCCCTAAGGCTGTAAAATAGAACTTTACTGTCCGTTCAGGATAAGAATATTTACAAGTGGTGGGCGATAAATTAATTTACACCTAAAGCTTCAAACGGACTTATTGTATCTGTATTTATTTATTTTATTTTTTATTGTTTAAATACCTTTATTAAATAAAATATATTAATACATAATATATATTTTAGTACATTAATTTACAATTTTGGACTACATCACACATTTTTGTGTTTTGTTAAGCTGTATAAAACTTTTATAGTTTTAACTCGCAGACAGCCCGATTAATTTGAGCCGTTTGTGTACTTTAACTTTTGCTAAATTGATGGTTTAATTCATGTAAAATATGAAATCAATTTTGACAGATCAAAAATAGAATTTTATTTTAAGTTCTTTTTTAATTGTTTAAACAAACATGAGTCCAATAATGTTCACAATGTCTAAAACACGTCGCTCGAAAAAAATCGCTAATAATGCTTTCGTCAACCTTAAGTAAGCTTAGAAGCAAAAATAGTTTTTAATGTTTTTGTAATCTGTTTTTATATTGCTTAATTACTTTAAGATTACAACATTTTTTAGTATTTGAAAATTAATTGACTTTCGTTGTATGCTCAACATATCTAAATACTAAATTGCGGCATAATCTTGTCTATTGTAAAACTCCATATACATTATCTGCACAACTAGCAAAACGAAATTTGTTTCTTTAAAACTAATCTCATGTCACAGACTGTGTAAGTATATAATCGTACATACTGCATATTTATTATATTTTTTTATTAGAAAAAACATGTAATAAATATTATAATTAATTTTTAAATTTTATCCAACCAATACCTTATAATTATGCGTCCTGCTAGCTGTTAAGTTTTTTCTATGTGGGAGTACACAATTTATTAGGTTACAGCCATGGACGACCAGTATTAAAAAAATTCTTGTTGCACTCAGGATTGGATTACTAAGGGGCCTATAAGAGAGGAAATTGAATAGTAAGGACATCCCGCGGGTACCTATACGTTTTAACAAAGCATTAAGTTCCTTAATAATTATTAACGTTGTATTTAATTTTTATTTTTTATTTAAATTAAAGACTTGAAATCGTGCCCATAATTAAAAACAATTTGTCGCAAATCGGCCATACATTTCTAAGGAAGTGCGAGCTAATGCTCACTTTGATAAAACCCAATGAAAGCAATATCTATTGATATTTTTTCATAATTGATAATATACATCAAATTAATACTATAACTAATAATAATTTAGTTAGACTCAACCAAGAAAAAATCATTTTAAATATACGACCCTAATATGCGTAGTATAAGATGGAAAGAAATGGATTAAAGAGTAATTAGGTAAATCCGATCTTTTAATAATTGATAAAAATACCATTTTTTAAAACTGGTCTTATTTTCAACTTTTTTTTGGTTTCTGTATTCTTTACCTTAGTTGTTGCTAAGTTCAAAATTTGGGGAAGATTGAATGACGGGAAGTGGTTCAAAATTGGGTGATAGGTGTGCGATGAAACTTACAAAGAAAAGTAATTTAAGTCCAGTAAAAATAAATATTAATGACTAAAATTTAGGTTTTTTTTAAATTAAAAACATTTCTACTACACCAGTGCTATTGCTTATGGTCTGCGATTCTTTTTAAGAGTTTTATTTGAAGAATCGATATACTGTAAACAACTTTTAATTACTAATGTATTTTAATAATGTAGGTATATTGTTATTAAAATATAGTTATTAAATATTCAATTTCAAATGACTCACAAAGTGTCACTAAGTAAAATGTGAAGGATATTGTTACATCTTTTCTACAATGTTTAATTCAGAATGTTAGTGATTGAGCAAGAACCGTCGGTTATATACGTTCGACACTTGGTGTCCACTAAATTGAAAAAGATAGTGATGAATTTCTTGAGCTGTTTGCACAAAGATTCTATAGATAGGAACAAAATGTCATTATGAAAGATCATTAGTCGTTGGATCAGTTTCTTTTGATGCAATTTGACTCTTTTAAACTTAAGGCGCTAATGATGAAATGTCGAACCGGTGTCAAAATAAAGACCTAACTTGACCCGTACGGCACAGTTTTTGAATAGAGGGATTTACAAACGCTTAGTCTTGGGGGTGGTAAATTAAGGAGGTAGTGTCTTTGAAATTGCAATCCTGAACCTATATGAAAGTTTTGCATTTTTATTTATTTATTTTTTTTGAGAAGGTAGAACAATATGACTGAAAGGATTGTGTGATTATTGTCATAAACATATAGATGTAAAAATAATCATTGACCAAGAATTTAAAATCATATTTCTATTTGACTCCTTTGCTTTAATATTTCTATATGACTTATGATTTTACTATGAAGCTTTAAACCCAAATGTATGAATACATAAAATTACTTTCTTACTCTCATTGAATATCAAGATCATTAAACTGAGTAATGGATTTATTTTTTGGATTTGTTATATCAGAATAAATAAATATAAACATGGTATATTTTCTTTTTTTTTCATAGATACTTTATCACAATATTATTTGATTTAAAATATATAATTATTAATATATACGAGTACATATAATTTCTTACCGATTTTTAACATTTAATCATTTAAATGTGGTGTAGAACTTGATTATAATAATAAATTGTAATAGACTCAAATATAATAATAATACTTAATACTAGCTTTCACTCATGCTAGGTATTAGTGGCTGTTTCCTAAAATCATATAGGCCTAGCAATTAAATTAAATTCCTAAATAGTTTTATTTCAAAAGCTTTTTAAGGATAAAATTAGGACTATTACAATCATTAATTCCATTGCTACTCTCCAAATCGTAGTTTGGAGTCTATCTACATATTTAAAAAATAGCTAATAGAAACTAAGAAGAATAGTAAAAGTAGTAAAAGGTATAACAAATAAGAAAATAAACGTAGACAAAACCAATTAGACTGGGAAGTGATTGAACAATCATCAACCATGATAGTGCATTAATTTAATTACCAGTCTCTTCTCTCAATATGACAGTTCCACCAGTAAATATTTAATAAACTCTATTTTAAATAACTCTAATAATAAAATAATAAATACTCGATTTATCGAGGAATAGTGTTAGGTTAGTGCACCCAATTCAGGAATTAAATCGGTCAACAATTGCGGACACCGTAAGAGCTTAAAGTCAATTTGTTTTTACAAAAAACAAAATTTAGCTCTATTTAAAGTAGAACCGATGAAGGTACGACAAAAAGTCATAAGACAAATGTTGTAGATCTTTTAAAATCAGTTACCGCGGGGCGGGCACAATCCAGCTTTTCGATACGACTTACCGTTAGCCTAAAAAAAAACATTTGAAAAAGTGCGTCCTCGTGCGTTAAAAAAGTGCGGGGGTAAAAATATATTATTTTAAATTTTCGGATTTTTCCAGTCATTTTGGGCCAATATCCGACCAAACGCAAAAAACTGCGAGTCTCTAGGTGGTCTAGGGCTAGAGAAGTACCCAAACATTTTGATTATCGAGTCTGTGGAGTTTGGTTACGGTGGTTCAACGCAATTTTTTTAGTTTATGTTTTATATACTTTTTTTTAATAAAATTGTTAATAACTTTGGTTCTACTCAATATTTTTAGATGAAACAAACCCTACGAAATGCGCAACATGTTTGCGCTCACCTCTGAAAAAAATTAATCAATTTCATTTAGCCAGTTTTGCGTCTATAAAGTCTGCTACTGTGGCGACAGACACACATACATTTACACGAAAAAAATTAAGGCCGGATTCGTTTTTTGGAATGTATAAAATGAAAAAGTATCCAAAAAATGTTCAATTCTGACCAATGTAGAGACAAAACTTTAATATTATATTTATAGATAATACTAAATATACCTTCTATAAAGACGAACAGATTGAATACAATAAGAATTAAACCAGGAAATTTTCTATTCCACCTGTATTTTGAATTCCTAATTAATTATTCACCACGAGCGTCAATTCCTTTGTGCAAACAATAGCAATTATTCAGTTCTTATGCTTCATAGTGGGTTTGAGATTTATTATATATGTCAAGTGGATGTCATCATGGCCTTTGGTAATGCGAGAAAAGGATTTAAAACAATTCAAATTCATATTCAGTAGCGAAGTATTGAATTATTATTTTTATATTTTTATTTATTATTTGGGTGGAGGGGGAGGGGTAGGAAACTATTATAGGCAGGAAAAATGAACAGTTCTTTTTCTAGTTGAATAGTGAAGTCAGATTCCAACCCTTGTCTCAAATCCTTCACTGATTTTTGCTCAGGCATTTTACCTGCCTCACTGGTACTGAAGATAATACACTAGTAGTTAAAAGTTGGCTTTGTACCACCCAGTAACTTAAATGGAGAGACCTCTTACATTGTTCCTGAATCAATTAAATTGCACCATTCTGTTTAAGTCCTACATAGATTTAATTCGCGCAAGTTTTTATTACTCTATATTATTATTTAGGTTAATATTCTTATTTATGTAATTCAAATGCTAGCCATAATTAATACAGGATTGAATTAAATATTAATTTCACTTTTTACTTCCTAATAAGTAATTATACGGAACGGAATCTTGTGATCACTCAGAGGAACAATCAGTTTGGCATAAAATTCAAAATTTCAGTTGAACTGAAATGTGTTTCTTTCTCGTGTGCGTAGATAGTGTATGGTACCCCCTAGCTTATTAGTTACATTAACATTTGCAAACATATCTCTGTAGTCTATATAATTTATTTTATAATCGTGTGGCCATTCGCCTAGTAGTAGGAGAGGAGGAAGCTGTATACCACATTATTTAGCAAAAGCTGTTTTTGAGTGGTTTCATTTCCGTAAAATACCACAATTTGTAAAATCATTTATCTACATTATACTAAACAACGTACCACTTTTATGATTCTTTCATGATTCAACGGACTTCTTTTAAGGACATTCACATTCAACGGACCTCTTTCATGATAAGTCGCTATCAAACATTGGAGAATAACACTGCCGGACATCAATTGATGTTACCTATTGTGCTCAATAAGATTTAAATAATTTTTTTTTTTTTTTTTTTTTTTTTTTTTTTTAAATAGAAGTCTAAACAATAGTTTTAATAAATGAGCCTCACTCTGATATGATTGACAAAACTGTTAAATTGTCATATCTAATACCTTTTCTATTGTTACGTCCAATGAAATCTAAACCACTTTAAAACAACTTATTGACATTAACCATTTTTATAAGAATAATCTACTATTATTAGCCCTGATTCGTTTTAATTATATTCTTAAACATCCGCTTTAGTACCTTAATACCGCTAGTAGATTAATTTAAGACTTATTAAGAAAACAAAACATTAATATGTTATTGTAACGCAAGTTGTTCTTATTTTCTTCTATATTAACCCACTGTTAATATTAACAAATACAAAAATCTTACAAAGAACTAGTTTAGGAATGTCTTGTTCAATTTACCATTAACAATAAGAGGAAAAAGAAAAAAGGAAGACAAGATTTGTTGAATTTTAATAAAAACGATTGCTAAGCAGTGCAGATGTTTTTAATAGCCCTAGCCTCCCTTTTTATACCTGTCACGGCTGATTATCATTTTCAGGGAGACGCTCCCCTAACCCCTCACTGAAAGTATCATGATTAACGTGTATAAAAATTAGCATAGTTGCAAATTAATGTGGATCACTAGGATCCGAACATAAGTATAACCTGTTAGAGTGAAGAGCCTGCCGAGTATTTCCGGGTGGAAGTCCGGTCCTGGTCAGGCTGCTGACCGTTAGGGATGTAAATCAGTCCGGTCCTATTACTTGACACAGGGATCAAAGGTCATCCGGTACCCTAAGACCTTTAACCCCATGAAAAAAGGATTAAAAATCGGTTCACATGATTGTTATTCTGTGGATGCGTTGGACTCCCTGATCCTGGCCTTGACTAACCGAGTCCTTGAACTTCCTCCTTCGTCACGATCCGTCGTACGACTTGTTTACAAATACACAACGAAACCCCTTTATTGCCATCACCTTTTTTTTTTGTTCTGTGCTTCTGCGCGTTCTCGAAATCTTCAGTGAGGTTTTTGTTTCTAAACACGCCTTCCTAAAAAATGTTGTTTAAAAAAGGACCAAAATATTACACCTACACCAGCTAATCGCGAACAATAGAGTTGATTCTACTAATTATTTCCTTAATTCTAAACTTTTGTAATGTTAGTTTTTTATTTGACGAAAATTATTATTACTTGTTTTGTCTTTCCAGCCGAGTTAATTCGTGATTTGTAGATATTTGATCAATACTTGTCTTCCGGCATACAAGTTACTATTAGGTTTAATTTTTTGCGTATTGAATATCTACTGTTTTAATGCAATTTCAATTATTCAAGGACAAATGACAAATATAAATTTACGTCTCGATAATAAGAAGCTGATGTCAAGGCAATTTTTGTGCATCTTGAAAGGTTGGAAGCATAAATTATAAGTCCCATATTTAGATATATATATATTTTTTTCTCGATTTTGCTCCTGGATGAAATTTTTTTGATGACCATCTATGGCAAATTTCATCAAAATCGGACTAGATATACTTTTTCTTTAAAAAAAAAACCCATATTTTTTTAATTATAAAGGACTCAGCAGAGGCTTAATATACGTGTAAATCCATTAAGTCTCAAAACAATTTTTTTTCTTTAGGTGTACAAAGTGCAATGGAGTCAAAGTATGTAGTTATTCAGTTAAAGTTTAATATTCCGCCGGGCAGGAATGAGATTACTTTCACTGGTCACAGTTGGACGCCTCAATCTTCAGATTAATCGCTTCACCTACAGTGTAAAACCAACAAAAAGAAATAAGTATTTCCCTGTATCATTTCATTTCTACGTAGATTTTTAACTTCCTTCGATGGTTCATTTGCAATATCGTCATTTTCAAAGTACCAATTGAATTCTGTATGATTTTACAACCACTGTGACGTAATTTTAATAAAACATGCCCAGCAATACTTTACTGATTATAAATAAAAACACAAAAATTCCCGAGAGTCATGGAAAAAATAGCAAAACGAAGTTCTTACGTAGCATCCCTGCATTCGCTATTAAAAAAGTGTGTTTTTAAAACATGCTATTCCCTTGTTTATTCAAACATATAATACGAAGAACAATATTATTATATTCTTGAGAAAACTTATGAAAATATCACTTCTTAATCATGTCTTTTTACCAACACTTATAAAGTAAAATAAGTTTGGCTTAGCAACAATTATAAGAATAATTGAAAAGCAATAAAATAATTAACAATAATAATATTTATTCAGTCTTAAATACATTTATTTTTTTTTATTCATATGATTTGTTACGGAAAGAGTCTTCGATTGCTCAACGGATGAGGTGTGACGTCCTCACTATTTGAGTCTAGATTGTCTAAGTTCTCCTTGGAATCTTCTTTTTCTTTACCCTGCAAATGCAAATTTAAAGTGTCTAATAAATGAAGAAATAAAACCTTATTCCATTTGTTTTGTTTTAATTGTATACATTAATTAAGTAAAGTTAAATGTTTCCTATGTACGAGTAAATATGCTAAAAGTAATGCATTTATTATGTAAAGTTAAATGTGTCTTAAATATATTCTGTAAACTGTAAGTTCCTACTGCCACTGCCTACCAGTGAAAGTAATTATTGTTTTTGATTTGTTAAATAGAGAAAAATATTCCAAATAAATAAAGAATATAAGGTGATGCTCCTAAAAAATAAGTTTTGATCATAACTATTCCTATCAGAACTATAGCTGATATGGAAGGAAAATTGTTTGACCTACTTGAGATTGCAAAGACGGCTAGTCTAAACGTGAATGTGGCAAAGGCAAAGACCATGTCCATGAGGGTTGTGGCACCGGACAAACCACATTTCGTGATAAGTGGTATGTATAGTTGTGGAAGAGGAAGGCATTAACATAACTTTACAGCACGGGTGTCAGACGAAGATGTAAATAGCAGAAGATGCAAAGCAAAAGTGGCGTTTATCCAAATCTATACCCGGTATGGAAGTCCAAATAAATGTCTGTTGTTCGGGTGTGAGACGGACGATGTCCGTGGCGATTGAGAACAAGCTTTAGCATTTTGTTATCCTCTGTCTACAAAAACTTCTAGGGGGTGTTTTGGCCCGAAACTACTTCCAACGAGAGGCGGCTAAGCAACCAATTACAAAGGCTATTATTATTATTACGCCATTTTCAGAGGCAGAAAATGGCGTGGGTTAGGTACATGCTCAGTAAGCGCTTCCTGAGCATGTGCCCAACCCAGCGCCACTTCCACAAGAAGCCTAGAGTGGTATCTAGCCTTAGAGTGGAATCCGCAGGGGAGCTAGCAGGGTGCGTGGTACGTCCAGGGAAATCTGAAGGCGGAGTGTGAGGAAGTAGTTAGCTAAAGCAGGAAAGACTTGGAAGGAGGCCACAAACATATTTCGATGACACTGCTTTGTTGAGGCCCTATATGCTCCAGCTCTCAAAGAAGCTACAGGACATGAGTCAAGTAAGCCATTATCATAAGAATGTTTAAAATTTATTTACGCTTACAGCATTATTGAAGTCCCAGTACTGTTCTCCGTATTTGCCATCCACATCTCCCCAGATTACCTGAAAAAAAAGTGTATTGAATTAGTCATTAGTAGAGTAAATCATACTATAAATCCTGGCACACATAAAGAAGCTGGGCAGAGCAGTTTTTTAACTGCAGAAATATTTGATGCCACGTGAATTGAGACGCAGATCTTCAAGTGGCAGGGCAGTATTACGCCACACGTGACCTGACCAAAACTTGTGAATCTGTCATCACAAATCACGTGGTCTCTAATTTTTTTGCGGTTGAAAAAAAGCTGACATGCCCTGCACTGTAATTTTTTGTACTTGTAATTTAATCAATATTGACCCTCCCCCAAATAATTTTGCGTATACGTTGGTAAAAGCTATAATTAATATTACAAGAAAAACAGTAGAAAAATAAACATTAAAGATTTTTTGTAATGAGGACAATATATGGGCATTAATGGACTATATTTGAAAAAATATTGAGTTAATTATGATTTTTAAAATTAGGGTTGTAAATATTATGCTAAAAACAATGTTAAAAATATAATGCTAGTGTATAAAACTATGGTGACGTAAATTAAAATTTGTACGAAACAAAATTACTAATAGTAGGTCACTATTATACCTACCTAACCAGTTTAAAGGGTTTTATTATTTTATTATATTGCAATACATTTTCATTAACTTTCAGTCTGACATACATGTCTATAGCCCAGAGAGTTCGCGTGCATAAATCAGATTATTTTGAGAGTGGAGAATGCGTGGGTTTTGTCTGTTTCCGCAGGCGCGTCTCTTCCTTCCCGATACATATTAGGAATAATTTCGACGAGATCCACTGTTTTCTCATCTGTAACCGAATCTTCTGTTATGACTAATGAAATGCTCGACGTTTTTGCAAGCACTTCCTTGGATATTAAAAGAACTAATCTGCTTGAATCTCATTATGATAAGATTCGGTTGAAAAATCGTCCTTAATAATTTAATACACGGTAAAGTATAACGTTACGTCATGTTTCTTCACCTAATTTTAAAATGGATAAATTGTAACAGAAAGTTAAAAATGTTTACCTGTCCCTGCTGCCTGTTTTTATCGTGATCAATCCGCTCGAAGCGCTGCTCCCATTCATAAGGGCTTTCAGAAATGTGACCAAATTCCATATTTTTTGGTCCAAATTGATGAAAATATTTGTCTCTGAAAAATATAAAGACAAATAAATAAATATTTTTATTGCAAATTCTGTATATTCTACCACGACTTTAAATCGCTAAGGAAATACCCTAACATTTAAAACTATATTGCTTCTGTCTTGTACGCCATTGCTGTCGAAGCATTTGTAGAAAGAGAAATAAATTGTCAGTTCTGTTCCACTCTTGATCAGTAAAACCTACCATTAGAAACAAAATTAAACTTTTACTTAACATATTAAATTCACACGTCATATTTTACTAATTATAATTGGGACTAGTTCACCAGGTCCCAAAAACTCTTCTAAAAATATATGTGTTTCAAATTTTATAGAAGCAATTTTTATACTACGTTATTTCACACAAAGTAAAGAAAATTTACAATTAAAACCAATTATTATATTATGTACTCACTGATAATATTTTTTATTTCCATTATTCTCAAATTCAGGTCGACGATTTTGCCATGAGTAATTTTTTTCCTCGTCCTGAGCTTTATTCACAGGCTCTAAAAAAAGAAAATTGTTAAATATATTATATTTTTTAAATAATGATCTAATGGATATTAATCCTGACTTTAGTAACTTAGTTTAATTTAGTACCTTACCTTTAATTTAGTACCTAAAAGACATCTTAGTCTATTTATTGTTAATAAATATTTATAAAATTATTTTTAGGATCAATGTTCAGGATAATATTAATGCTATTATTGTTCTAATTGAAGAGGAATACTAAGGCATGCTTGACATGTGAGTTGGGATTTCTGACGAGAACAGGTTTCTGATGAAAGTTACATAATTGATTTGAACCAAGAAAGAATATCAATGAATCTTAATAACAGACTCTCAAGGCCAATTAACTTCCGGAGCACAGTAAATGTACAACGTGAAAGTAGAAGTAACTAGGAAGGACTTCGGCGCAATAACCTATCTTCCAAGATGTTGGATATTCTTTTTTAAAAGAGAACTAAATATATATAAATCTGGAGTAAATTTAATTACATATAATTAAAAAGAAGGATTACCTTTATCAGGAATATCGACATCAACTGTAGTCCTACGAGAAAATAAACGATTTTTAAAAGCATATCCATTACAAAAGGTTGTCGAAAGGAGGACCAAATAAAATATACCTGTCACAAACATCACTTTACCGTTGTCTGGACTGAGAAGTGTGGATCTTAGCTTTTATATATATATAAATGACTAGTGAACCAGAGTATTAATGGTTCCCACATAAGAAAAACCGCATTGTTTCAGGAAAAATTGTGATGGAATGACCACCTTTTTCGTGTAGATTTGAAATCGACATACTTGAATGGATTATTGGGTACGATTATTTCGCCATGCTTATAATATAGTGCAATAATAGTCCCAAGCAAATCTTTAAAAAAATCTGTAAAGGACGTATCAATATTGTTGTCAATATGAGGTGTTGACATCTGAAAAAAAAAAAAAAAATGCGTGTGGTGGCGCGGGACAACCATTAGGAATGAAGTTTCTAACGCTTTTAATAAATTATAAAATCACACTGCTAAGTTATACGTTTATATAAATTATAAAATCACACTGCTAAGTATACGTTATTAACTACTTATATAAATTAACTACTTGTAAAAAATAGACAAAATTAAAAGTAATTAACTATTTTTGTACTTAGTTAAGGAAAAATTAAAAGAAAAGTATTATTTTTATTGTTGAAGCAAGCATCTTGCAAAAAATATGTATTGAATATTAAGAAAAAGTTAATTATGATAAGTTGATAGTTATAGGGGATGGTTTTAGTACTCGGATCCGGCCTACGTAATTTAAATAAAATATTATTAAATATATCACTTCACTGTGATTTATTATTAGGTTAAATTTTACTTTAGACGATGAGTATAAAGTTTTATTTAAATCGTTAAGTTGGAACGTAAGATATTTGATGTTTTCTCTATTTTAAACGTTTAGGTCCGCTTTAATAAATTTAATAAATACATTTGGCGATCTTTAACACTTCCTAGCGGTGTCGGTGAAAATATTTAAAAAAGTTGTTTGTGCCATTGAATAGATAAAGTTAGAATTTTTTCTGTCCTAAAATTCAAAAATTTTACATGTGAAGCTTGCGTTTACGCGAGCGTTGAGCGTGAACGCTTGGCTGGATAACGTTTTCCAGCGAACTCGCCCTGTGCATTGGTAAAAATGAACATGCGTACCAAATTTAAACTAAATCGGTCAACTTTTACTCAAGTTATCGTCATCGGTCGATTTCGCGACGGTTGGGTTTGTGACGATCGTTTTTCGGATTCTCTCTAGCGCCATCATGTATAGAAATGCAACAACTAACAAATATAATGCATACATAATTAAAGTGTTTCCTGTATATTGATATAAATTGCATTATTTATGTATTCTTTTTCATTTCATACTCTCTTGAAAAACCAGATACGCTACATCGCAGCCCAGGTAATCTACAACAGATTCATACGCCCAAGATTCCAAAAATCCATTTTAAACTGCAGCTACGCCATAACCAATTTAATTTTGTTCATCTACATGCGGCCGCAAAATGAGGCATTATTAGACTGATTTCAGGCAGCGAAATGTAATTTTCTTTTAATTTCTTCTAATTTCTTTTAATAACCATTACTTTATAATCAAATAAAATATTTTATTAGGAACTTTGATAAATGCTGGAAGAAAAAATATATATAGCCTGTTTGTAAAGTGTTTTTTAAATGCCAAAACGCCCTTTTTATATTTAGTATACTATTTATTAGAAAAGATGGTGAGATTTTTAGCGAATTTTGGAAAAAATTCGCTAATGGAGCCACCCTCATGGCGGGTGTTGGACCCGGGACTGTGGCCAAAATACGTTTCAAGGGCCCCTGATCACGAAAAAATAGGTCTTATAAAACTTTATATATATATGTATATATATATATATATAGTATGTCCACGGATTGAGTTGCCTATGCGT
>KZ651244.1:384820-408048 GCA_001010745.2 Gerris buenoi
TGTGAATTATCCGCCATTTTGAATTTGAACAGCTGATTATTTTGAGTTCTCTATATTTTTCCTGTGTGCGCGTCAAAACGATCTTTAATACTGGTAAGTTTCACGCTTTTATCTCTTTTGGTTCAAAAGTTATTGGAACCGTACAGAGTGACAGACAGACACAGGAACGAAACTATAAGGGTTTCTTTTTTTTGGTTTTACCAACGAAACCCTAAAAAGGCGAATAATAATCTAAAAATCGTTAAAACCAAAATGTCACTGATTCTAAATTCGATTAAAGGGAAAATTATTTATAGTGATAATTTTTCTTTTATGGTAGTGAAAAACGTTAGATTCATCCGGTAATAAATTGCTAAGATTACATTCTGAACTAATTGAATATGAGCAAGTACCGAAGTTCTTATAACTACGTGTCTAATTAAATTATTTTAAAACTCTTAACATTTATACATTGTCACGCATTGCAAGAACAGTAGTATGAGACCGGCTGTAGGTTACTTCAAATGTATATAATAGAGAAAAAGACAAACAACTGTGATGACATTTATCTTAATTAATGAAGGGAGTGGTAAGGTTCAGGTATATATCTTAAAACAAAGAATCCCTTTATGGTTCACTAACTGTCGTATAGCGAGGGGGATATGAGGACAAGGGTCATTTACTCAGTAAGTTGTGATTTCAGATTTATGGCCTGGATGACCCATGGGAATATGATCCTAGTAATTAATTAATTACTATGAGGGTTACTTATAAAATATGCACACAAAGGTTTGGAGCCAGGTAGACGTTCTATTGAATAGAAAGCCCCACCTAGTCTTCCTTCTTCTCTTACTATTCGAGCATGTTTAATTCCTGATTCAAAAGAACGTAAAACGTTAGTCATTTATCAGTACTCTTAAAAATACTGGGATGGTTCAAGAGTAGAATGATTTATTTAAACTCAAAGCCTAGATTTATTTTATTTAATAATTTTATAAAATTAAAGACCCAATAAGCGCTAAAAGGTCAAAACTTATTTATGGGATCAACAAGAAGTAATTATAACCTACCACCATAATCCAAAATAAAATTATATGGTTTTAAAAGTCATAATGGTAGGTACTTAGCAAACAGTCCTACTGACCAACCGACCAGCTGGGCACACACGAGTGGATCTACTTGGCACAGATATATTTTCTGTGAATTTTGGTCCTAGCTCATTTAATTTCACACTCCTAATTAGTTCTTTAATGCCGGCAACAATATATTTAATTATTTTCATATTGAATAACTAACTGTAAAGTATAGGCAACAACTTTATTTGTGGCCCAATCGTGAGCATTAGCATTACACAATTAAGAATATCAATAATTGGTTCGACAAAGTCGAACTTTTCCTTTATACACATAGTAATACTGAATTTTAATCCAATAATATCTATTTTAATTTTTTATCATTAAACATATTGTCAAGTTTTCACATTTATTAAGTGTTTAACAGGTTCTTGTTTTCGAATTTCAGCAAAATTAAATTTATTTATTATCATTTAGATCTTGGAAATAACTTATCGTTGAATTTCTATTTTAGTGGACTAAATTTTAGACTTTTTTTTCAAAAAACAGTATTAGTTAAATAATTATTTTGTCGATTTTTGGAGTTTATAAGGGGCAGCGGAAAAATTCAGAGCCAATATTAATTGCACGATGTTGATGTTGTAACAACAATGAATCATAAAATCAACCATAAAATACAAAAAAAAAAAGTATTTTTAACAAACATAACATCTAAATAAATAATGCATAAAACAATATAAACTAAGTATTAATTTATTTTTTAAAAACAAATTATAAAAAATGTTGAAGATATCTTGCAAATATTTTTAAAAATTAAGAAAATAAGTAATTAGAATAAGAAGTAATATAATAAAATCAGCTCTTCTGTAATCTGGAATGACTTCAATAATAATATGGTTGTTTACATGAAGCCATGAAGCTGCTCTAATTCACCCATTATTTTATTGGAACCGAAGTTCCTTATGTCCGAAAAAACGGCCAAAATCACCGACACAAAATCACCGTCACGCAAAATCTGTCACGAAATCTACCAATGACGATAACTTGAGTAAAAGATGACCGAGTTAGTTGAAATTTGGTACACATGTTCAGTTCATTTTACCAATGCCTAGGCTGAGTTCGTTGGAAAACGTTATCCGCCCAAGCATTCACGCGCAACGCTCGCGTCAACGTAAGCTTCAAAAAGACAGGAAAAAATGTTATTATGGAACCCTGTTACTTGACTTATTTTGTTTATTTTTTTTATATGTAAAAAATGTCACTTGGTTTTGTAAATATCGAAAATAAGTAGTAGTTAGCAATGTATACGTATTTAGCAGTGTGATTTTATAAATTTATATTTAATTAAAAATTTAAGGAACTTCGTTCTTATGGTGTGTCCCGCGACACCACTTTTTTTTTCTTTCTTTTTTTTATTTAATTATAGATGGCCATTTATTGAACTTATTGAATAGACAAAAATATAGACAAATTATTTTGTAAATAAAAAGTTTATTTATTAAAGATTACTCATTAAACTATAATATATAACGTTATAAGATAGAGCTATAAAGGTGGAAATTCACATGCCTGTAGCTTAAACAAAAACATGCCAGCTACTTGCACAAGGATATGTTTAATGGGATGCCTGTAGCTGGCAAGCAAGGAGATAAAAACTTAATAAAAATCCTTGGTATGCCAGTTACTGGCAAATACCCTCTTTTGGCATGCAAACTACTTACCCAATTCTACGGCATGTGTATCTCCGCCTTCATAATAAAAACTATAATTGCCAATATTATAATAGTTTTCCTCATTTTACTCCCTAGGTAGTAAAATTACATTTTCCTTTCCAAAATCAGTTCAATAATGCCTCATATTGCAAGCGCAAGAACATAAAATAAGTTTTTTCTCACACAAAAAGTGACATCAGATTAATTGTAAAAAACAATGCCTCACTCACTAGGAGGGTTTGTTTTAACTCAGATCGTTACAAATGTACATTTATATGATATCTTTAAATAATAAACAGTGATAAACTGAAAAAAAAAAAAAAATAAAAAAAAATAACAAACTAAAATATTGGTCACGTAGCACGGCACTCGGGAATAAGGTTACACTCATGTTCCCAGTAAATAGGATGAATTTATAAAATAAATAAAATCGGTAAATAATTGAGGACGCTAAGAGAGCTTAAAGTCAAAAATTAAAAATGTTAACAAAATCTGGCTCATAACTAAGGTACAACCGATGGAGGTACGTAAAAAGTCATAGAATAAAACTTGTAGATCTTTCAAAAATAGTAGCTGTTTGTGTAATTCTTCTTTGTGTAATCTTTTGTAATTTTCTCGTCAGTACCGTAGATATAAGTGTGACAAATTTAAAGTTTCTAGTTATTCTGAAAGTCACTTCTATTTTGGATGATGAGTGAGTGAGTCAGTACCAAAATGAAAACTCTTTTTTGGAAAAGGCTTAATATTATCAAAGCCTCAATCTATGTTCCAAAGCCTACTTCAGCTCAATCTATGTTCCAAATTTCCTAAGCTCATCTAAAAAGGAAGCAGAGATATGAGGGTGAGGAAAACAAGGTGAATTTGTTCAAGTCGAGGTCATAATATCTTTTTATTAATTCATTCCAGCATGCTCGACATACCTGGATCCACGGATATAAACCAACATTATACGCGATAGGACGTGAGGAAGCTATTCGCCACACTAATTGACAGACTATTTTTAAAAGTATAATTTTTTATTATTATTATTATTTTTTCTTTATTTTTTAAATGAATAAAAGTATCCATTTAGAAAAATTTAATGAATACTGAGGGTTGATTAACGATGTATTAATTTACTATATAGGTGATTGAATTTTCCCTTGTAAAATACATTCTCCAATTTATTTGATTACTTCTTGACTTAGTAAGAGCATCGTTAGATTTAATTGTAAATCGGAGTGGCCGTTAATGTATTAAATTGCTTTTCAACTCATAAAATCTTCTGTAAGGTTCCGGTAAAAAAAAAAAAAATTTAACATGGAAATGGCATTACATTTCTCAACGTCGTTGTTTTTAATACTGGTCGTAAGAGTGTCACACACTTAATAGTGGACTAAAGAGAAAAAGGAACGAACTTATGATTGATGGCTATGTGACTAGGACTATCAAGACTAGAACCTGAAGGGTGTAGAACCTGTTCCTGGGTCATCTATCTAACACCCCAAGTATTGGGATTAACTACAGGAGGTGTAGTAGGGGCCCTAGTGCCATCCCTGTTGGCTATCTTAGGGCTATCCCCACCCTTTATATGCAAAACCCTAAGGGTCAGAATCTTAATGGGCTCGTGTGTTTTTATACCTTTGCTCAGTATCATCCTGCTATCCATAGAGTACCTTTCTGAAATCATCTCCTGTTCTCAAAAAGTGTATAAACTCTTAAGGTTAGTAGTTCAATACTTTTATATTATTTTGTCTCTTAAGCCCCCCGCACACGATCAATATTGATGTCAATAATATTATTAAATGCTTATATACTATTGTCAATAAGCAATTCAATAACAAATTTTCAGCAATACTTTTTTTTTATATATTAATACCAACTCCGCACACGGACAATAGTATTGACAGTACTTTTGTGTATTGACAATACTATCGACCGTTTGCGGGCCGCTTTATGAAGGTTTAACATGAACTTATTGCTTTAAAATAAAATTGGTATCCTTTAGCTTCCGAGCTTACTGAAGATAACGGAGCTATGTCATTGTTATGAGAAAAGTAAATTATTTTTAAGTAAAAACTCCAAGACAGAAGTATGCCCATTTGTGTCTCTTCTACATATCTATATCTTCAAAAGTACACATTTTCTAGGTTCCGTGTCTGTTGATCGGTCATTTGCTCAATTTTTGCTAACTAACATATCTTAAAAACTACTCGTCCTATTTTAATGAAATTTATATGGAAGGTTATAATTAGCCCATTGCCGGTCTCATATAAGCTTTAACCTTTTTCGCACAAATATATATTTATTTACTCCTACCTATATTTTCAGAAGTACAAATCTGATTTTTATAAAATTTGGATGATTTATCAAAAGCAGCCCGCAAATAGCTCCAGATTAATTTCAACCGTCTGCGCTTTTTAAATTTAACTAAACTGATAATTTCATTCATGGAAAAAATCTAAACAATTTCGGCAGTTTTAAAAAACAGGGGGGGGGGGTGATTTAATAAATTCAAAATAGGACGTGGGGAAGCTATGTGCCACACTAATTGGCTGACTATTTTATCAATATTATTAACAATTACTTCGATTTTGTTTAATTATTTTAGAAGTAAACCAGAATAAAATTCAGAAATATTAGTTAATTTAGAAGAGTAGAATTATAAAAGTACAGTTGGCATGTACCTTTAACAAAATTTCCTTTACTGGGTCGAGATTGGTATTATATTTTCTAGAGGTATATAAGGGTTAGCTTTTTTTTAATGCTTACCAATTATAGTTAAAATTAATTTAAAAACATGATATACTAAAATTCTTGAAAATGCATTTCCCATATTATTAGTTAGATAATAAAATTATTATTATTATATTGTCTGGATAGTATTGATTGTATTTCATATCGGTCATACTGTTCCTTGAAAATTGTAAATTTATATGTATGTTTTCCTTTTTACTTTTCCTCACTACTTATCGTAGGAAAAGTATTGTTTTCATCAAAAAAAAATTTTTCGAGAGTCCAACGGAATTATCCGTTTTCATGCTTTATGATTCGGGTGATTTTAAGACCTCCTGAGCGGTTTTCAGAATGATGTCTGTATATATGCGTGTGTGTTATCATCGTAGCGCCCAAGGTATTTAACCTAGAGAGTTGAAACATGGCAGAAAAATCAGTGCTTACCTGTAGTGGCGACACTGCAGGTAAGGACTACTGTAGTGGTGCCACTTTAGTGGCCTCTGATCTGAAGTGAGGAAAAGTTCCGAGGTACCCCGTACCCAATTTTTTATTATGATTTACTTATATAGTGTTTAGATTGTGTGCTACTGTTCTTTCCAAAATCCAATTTTATCAATTTATAATATTTAGTATAGTAGAATCTTTTGGTTATTAAGGATGGTATACAACATCTAATAAATTAATTTAATTCTAGAGATAATCAAGGTATTAGTAATTTTTGTTAAATATTTTTAAAGCTGTATGCATGATGAAATATTTAATTGGCATAATTATAATGTAGAATTATTAATCCTTAAAATTATTTGTTAGTCTGTTAATTGTTTATAAAGTATTTTCATAAATACCTAAAAATGAGTAATATGTTGAAATCAGAACACTGTCTCTTTGTATTATATTCCACTTTGATTACCAAATACAGAATGCAGTAATTCTGATGCTAGAAATAAAATAAAAAAAAGAGAATAATTAGGGTGTTTGATAAAAAAAATCTGATTTCGAATCGGGCTCGTATCTTATGTATTTGGTTATAAATAAAATCAGAAAAAACATAGAATTGTCTGCCAATGTTAAAAAATGCCTCACAAATTCCTTTATTTACATTCCCATTAGTTTTTATATTCCTCCCAACTATTGTATAATCACACACGATAAAATAATAACAAAAGCATTTTTGCTTAAACAATAATATAATGTAAGACAAGGTTAAAATATTATCAAATCAACAGAGCGCATGAACTGCGACTACTATGTTGTATTTAAATTTAAAAACGAATAAAATATTATTAATACTAAGGAATACGGAACAAAGAAAACTAAATTATGCGGATAATATATTTCTAATTATAATACGGCCATGATAATTTTGACATATTGATGGTATAATTGTTTCAGAATATTTATTATATAATGTAATCTATTGGACGGATTCTAAAAAACATTCTCAAACAGTGTTAATGAAATAGTAGAAATTCTATATGACATCTGGTCTTCTGTCAAGATTTATCACTTATCCTTTCGAAGGTTACAAAAAATGATAAATATTAACAATGAGAGCAAGATATCTAGATCCAATACTTTTTCAGAACAGTGTTGTCAATGTTTGACCGCCTGAGGACAAGTCGATAGCAGGGCTTTACTCGTCAGGCTCGTTAAGTCTGAGCTTGGCGAAGTCTTCGAACACGATGTTGTCGTCATCACTGGCGTAGCACGAGTTCTCATACTTGGTCCTTTCGATGCTCTTGGTTTTCTTCAGAGTGTTGGACTTCTCCTTCTCCATGCACCCTTTAAATGATCAAAGAAATACATTGTCATTAATTAAAATGTATTATTGAAACCATAAACTAAGCTTAAAGTTGTTGATATGGAATTTAAGTTTAAGAGTTATTAACAAAGTTATATTTACCGGGAGCGGGGTGAAGAAGCTTAAGAGGAACATCAGTCACCAGTTCGCCTCCAAGAGTTCCGCAGTTAAGCTTAACCCTCACAGAGTAGGAAACAACGATACCAATAGCTTCAGCAGGGCACTTTCCTTCAGCTACCAAGGTGGAAGAAGCCAGGTTCACGTCATCATCCTATCAAAAGAATCAAACAAAAGATTTCAGTTGGGATAATATACAATGTTTAAATATTTATAATTGATCATTCTCTGTAGGTTTGTGTTACCTTAAGATGTCCGTCAAGAGCAATTCCTCTCTTGTCCTTGTTGCTGGAAGCTAGAGGGACAAGGTAGAACACCTTGTGGAATGAAGCACCAGGGGTGATAGGACATCCTTCCCTAGTCTCCATGCTAGCCACGTACTTTGAGTACTGGGCGTTCACCATAGTCACCTCGGTGTGTTGGACAACGAAGCACTGAAAAATTTCAATTTTTATTTTTATCGCATTTCTTTCTATTTAAGAATGTTGAATTTTTATTAGGAGAATCAATGTTAGACTATTCATAAGATTTTCAAGCTTAATTGCTGTTCAGCCTTTTATAATGTCTGAGTATATAAAAATGTCTCCAAATTATCTTGTATATTATATTAGTAATATTCATCTATTACACCTTGATGTTACGGACGGACTTCCTAGAGCTGTTGCTGACGATGACGCTGGCAGCAACTTTCTCTCCGTGGTAGTAGATTTCCTTGTCCAAAGTGACCTCCAAATTAAGTTTACCCTGGGAGAAGGTAAATCCTTTGCTGACAAGAGAGCTCGGTTGACGAAGACCACGTCCAATTGGAGCGTATTGCATCTGTAACATAAAATAAAGCATAAGATATTCTTATTTTTCAGTAACTATTAAATTTAATTTTAATTCTTAAACTGTGAGAAAACATTAAAAAGTTTTAAATTACCTTCTTGATGGCAAAGGCGACCGAAGACCTCTTGTGGCTGCGGTCATCAGAACCATCGGCGACGAATGCTTTTACGGCATATTCGACACCAAGGGGCTTGCCATTGTCATCCTCACCAGGTTGTAGGGTGACTGAGCTGGGGGTATTAGGAGGGAAGCTGAAGGTGAAAGGGTAGGCCACGTCTTTGCCGAATTTCTTGATCAGTTTCTCCTGGATGGGTGTCAGCTCGGTTTTAATCGAGTCCTTGGGGGCGGGAACCACTTGTTCATTAGTAAGCACCATCTCTTTGCTGAACTTGAGCCCCATGACCTCATCTTCCTCTCGTCCATATCGGTAGGTGGTTGAAACCTATTACAGAATAAAGAAGTTAGTGAAAAAAAAACAATGTTTCTCCCTCCAAGGCAAATTATTATATCTTTCTAATAACTTGCTGGATCAAACTATTTAATTACCTGTCCGAAAATCTTTCTTCCCCTGAGATAGTCATGGTCGACAACAATAACACCATCAATTAAGTCGCATGAATCAAGGCGATCTATGAAGTCTCTTTTTCCCAAGTAAACTGTAACCTTGCCTGAAATATATAAAATTTATGGTTTTCAGATATCAGATTACACGTATTCATTTCATGTGATCTTACATTTAATTTTAGTATTAAGAGTTTTACGTTAGTAAGAGATTTACGTATTAATCACATTTTAAGAGGAAGTAAAATATTTTAAGATTAGATTTTAACTGGATGTTTCAATTATTTGAGAGTGAATCCAAGATATGTTAATTATCATAATACACAAATAAACAAATTCCTTACGATTTATAATTAATATATTTTCTCCAGGTTAATATCGTGGAGGAATTAATACTTTTTTGAACTTGTGCAGATAAAAAAATGTCACTTTTAATACGCATCGGAATAATGTTATGGATATCTACTATGAATTAATAGATAAAGTATTCTTAGTAGACAAATATAGGTAAAACATACTTTTATTTATAGTATCCCCAGGCCAGACAAATAATAAGATTTTTATAATTAAAAATTACATTTGTTTTCCTCTTTTATGAGTTGCAAGTGGGATCCTCTGTGAGCTAATTTAGTAACAAAAGATTTCTATCTTTTATATTTATTGTTTAAAGTGTTTTTGGTTAAAGAGAGTTTATTTTCGTGTTTATATGAAATATGTACACTATTTGATTTCACTACAGGCGATATTTCTGACTTAATGCTACTCTTGAAAAAAACTAATTAGCCTATATCTTGTAGGATTTGAAGTGACGCAGGTTTTTTTTTTTTTTCATCAAACCTCTTTAGCGTAATCTAGGGCAGAAAATGTATTTTTGGTAGAGTCACTACACGTAAAGACATAACTGAATAAAAAGTATCCTATCTTGTAGAAGACACTGGTACACATCAAACCTGATTTTTTTTTCGATCCAAACCCCTCCAAGTGGAGTTATATGCCTACAAAGTTGAGAGATTTCTTACTTTTAGCGAATTTTCGAAGAAACTTAAGCTATTGCAATGGCTTCAAAATTTTTGTAATGCGAATTTTTTAAAAAAAAAAAAAAAAATCATGGAAATCAGTTTCAGGCAAATTTTAACACTTTTTTTTATGTATGTATGTATATATGTAGGTGTGTATATGTGTCACTTCAGACGATATCTCCCCTTAAGATGCACTTAAAAATTTTAAACAAATTTTAAAATGTCAATAATATCAAAAGAAAGGATGAGTTCATTGGTCAGAATTTTTGGAATTCATTTAGGGGTTACATTTTGACAATTTAGGGTCAAAAATAGCATAAAATCGTGTTTTTTCCATTTTACCCCCATTTTATATGAAAATATGATAAAAAATGTACATAACAATTACTGTACTCTTAAAGAGCTTTCCAACGATGTGCATCTTGAAGGTTAAATACTATTTTGACTTTTGTACCCCGCACCTGTGTGTATCCAAACATTTTTTTTTTTTCACCCATCCAAATTCTAAACCAAAATATTTCTATATTATCATAAGCCAATAATACGCAGATTTCTTTGAAAATTCGCTTATTAAGTCATGGTACATAACTGGACTTTTTTTTATGTTTAATGGTTTATTAATTTTTTGATGAGGGGTGGGTTGGAAATGATATATAGTTGGATTGCTCATAATAAAGACAATAAAAATAAGGAGAAAACTTAATTCAATTGCAATTTAATTATTACTGACATTATTTTACGAACACACCGAATTCAGGTTCTACCTAATTCAAACTTCTTTTTTTTTTCAATAATATTTTTTCATAATTTTTTATCCAAAATGATAATTTAATGATAATAAATTTAGTGATAAACTAATTTTACAATGTGGTGATTGCATAAATATGTTTGCATATAAAAGATTTTGTTCATTTGATTGATTATCAATAAATCGTACAACTTTTAAAATTAGGAAACTTTTGTTGGTACATACATTGCTATTTTATTTCGTTTTTTGAATTTTAAGATAGCAAAACAAATGTTAATTATTTATTTAAAAATAACGAATGCGTTTACAATTTTAAACAAAGATGAGAAAAAAATAAAAAAATAAATAAAATATAATAAAAAATAAATAAATAAAAAATGTTTTATAAAGTTTGTATATAGTGATTAGACGCAATCCAAAAATTAAAACATATATTATTCTATAATTTAGCATATATTGAATGGAATGATTGTTTTGATTAAATTTAAAGCTAAGAAATGAAATATTTAATTTAAATAATATTTCATTTGACTAAAATATTTATTAGTTTTTACTTTAAAATAAAATTACTCACCATTGGGTGCTGTTTTCTTGAAGACTTTGACCGCGACCACAAAAGTAGATAGGAGAGAATTCATCTGTGGGATAAGTAGTTTGGTCTTTTACCACGGCCTAAGAAAACACTTGCGAGTACTTTCAAATGAAGTTAAAACTTCAAAAAGTAGTTCAAAAAAACAGTACTTAATAGCAAGGTTGACAGTTACTTAAAACACTTGACTTCTTCGTCGGTTTTCTTGTAGCTGCTATGGTTAGTACAACCTGAGCGATACGTTGCTGTCACCGGTCCCTTTTATACTTCCTTGTAGGGTTTCGCTCAATATTCGATATTCCTTAATTCAATATAGACTTCTTAGTTGGGTAACTCTCTAACGTACGAAATCTTCTAATCCCATTTAACGACGCCCCACAAAGTCATCTTAAACTTTATCCGATGCGTCATAGAGTTATTAAAAATATATTATATTGTATCACGTTGAGCGATACGTAGTAAAACCAATTAATGGTGTTACTTCAAATTATTTTAAGTGATCAAACTCAATTATGTATGTTAACATACTTTATAGAATTATAACCATGTTAAAAATATATAATGTATTATCATAGTATTTTACTAAAAAAAAAAAAAACATTTTACTATCAATATAACTAGAAACGGAAGCATTCTACCAACGATTACCTAATCGTATATATCCGTTTTATAATGTACCGATAGTATTCATTACTGTTTAACTGATGAGATAACTTTTCATCGGAAAATGGTAGTATATTGTCAAAAAAATATCCCACAGGCAGTAAAATTATAGAATTTCCGATTTTAGAGGGGAAAAAAAGGAAGTACCTACCTACTATGCACTTTTATAATTATTAACTAAACTATTTCAGGAAGGCTATTTTCCCCCCTGGGGGTGGTAGGGGGGTGGTTTTTGGGGGGGTAGGTCTGTTCCGGTCCCAAACGGTCTGGGACGGCGTAAAAACCGCCTCCGGTAAGCCGTTCTTATATTACTATGGTGTGATCATTATATTATACACTCCAGCGAGTATACCTATAAGTAAAACCTGCAACACGTTTCAGTACTGCGTAATAAACAATGTAACTATTAACATTACATAGATGCGGTAAACAATTCCAGGGTTTGGCATCATGATGACATAAAAGCAACCAAAAGTTAATTATAGACGTTTCTAATCTTGAAATTCTCTGGAGCTATGTAGCCACAGATAGAGCTGTTACCTTATAATCTTAGAACCTTAACAACGAAAGAAGATAGAGACTTTTTTGGACTATAGAGATTTAATTATAAATATATGCAATTTCTCAAAAAAATATAATATGATATTTATGCAATATTTTAAAGATCTTGTTTTCTTTATTTAAAATTAAAAACGGTTCACATCCCTCAGCCATTTATATTTAACATTTAAAGAAGAAGAAGTAAAATATTCTATATTTGCTGTCTTAACAACAAAAAAGCCAAGGCTGTGCAATTACGAAGAATGTTTAGCTGAAATAGTGTGCAACTGACTTAAGAGGGGTTGGAATAATATAGTCTATATACATTTAAAAAAAAAAAAAACACTTTTTGAAATTCTTGTGAATATCTAAATTATCTATATTTTTTAATTTTTGAACTATATCAGCGTTAACTTATAGAAAGAATATAGAAGACAAATAAATATATTAATGCCTACAGTATCAGAACAGCTGAAAAAAGCAACAGTCTATAGCAACTTTTTTGGCTGCTTTGCAGGTGTAGAATCATGTCTTAAAGTATTTCCACCACAACACAAAATAACCTGTATAATCTAAGAAAATGGGCTAAATTATACATTTCGGCCCTTCTTTAGATTGCTATTCCCCTTAAAAAAAAAAAAAAAAAAAAAAAAAACAGAATGGAGTATAACAACCTTAAGAAGGTTTACGGTATGTTCTTCTTTAGAACAACATGTTGTTATTCCCCTTACAAAAACAGAAGTGTGATACTCCTTTTTCCCAAAGTACATTGGACTAAACATTGTCTTAATGGATATTTAGTCAAAGACATTTATAATCCAAAAAAGTAGGGGAGTAACAATTCAAAGTAATACCAGATATCATTAGTTATTTCGTGCGGTTATAGTAAATTTTAATAATAATAATAAGTAAATAATATTTCCTTAGTATTTTTTAATTATGCGATTAATTAAATAAGCTTTTAAATTCTAGTATAAAGTAATTAGTATAACCTTAATTATAAATTTAAATATTATGCTCACAATGATACCTACCAAAGCTGGAGCACGTGTTTATATTGGATCCGAGATTTATCCCCAAAATCTATTCGAAATTCTAGATTTATTAGATTATTCACTGTTCCATATGCTAAATTGATTTATTTAAGATCTTACCTGGAAACTGAATTAATTACATAGTTTTAATGATCTTATATGATGTCGGACATTTATAATTTATTTTTGCTTCCGAGCTTACCGAAGGTAACTGAAGCTATGAGGTCGTTCTGAAGAACGGGAATGTTTAATGTCTCTGTTCAAAAATTTAAAAAAATTCTAATATAGACTCGCAAAAAAAATGTTTGGTGCAATGTCTGTCAGTTGGTCTGTCGTTCAGCATTTTTACTGCAATCCAACATATCTTAAAAAGTACTCGTCTGATTTTAATGAACTTTGGATGATTTGTCATAATTTGCCTAATGTTGTCCATTATTACTTTCATCCTTCTGCGCCCATCAGTTTCTCTTCCACTTGTACACAAGTATACATTTATTCACAGCAATATCTTTATAAGTACTCATCTGATTTTTCAGAAATTTGGATGGTATATCGAACGTATCCTATACAGTTGGACCCATATTAATTTCAACCATTTAATTCACGTAAAAAATCAAAATAATTTTGACACATTTAAAATAATAGGAGGGAAAATTAAATTATTTGTCAGTAACAGTAATTCAATGCGTAACATCTTCTAAGAACGTTACGGAATGAGAAAAGGCCGTCAATGAATAAGCCACTCAAATTGACGGACTATTTTTTATTTATTTAAAAATTAGAGAAAATACATGTGAATGGCCTTTTCTTAATTTATTGTAAACCAACCATTGCAGGCAATTGCTTTATCAACACTTGCTTCCTGCACATTATGAAAGTTTTAGTTTTCATTAAGGTTCACTAGTTCACTGAGACTATAACTTCATTAAACTGAATGAGTGTCCGCTTTTTAAAATTCATCAAATTCTTCACAATACTTCCGATTAAATTGTATGTAGCTCTGTTTTTTGGGGGTTTCGTTGATAAAACCAAAAAAAGGAACCCTTATAGTTTCGTTCTTGTGTCTGTCTGTCACTCATCTGTACGGTTCCAATAACTTTTGAATCAAAAGATATATAAACTTAAAAACTTTCCAGTATTAAAAATCGTTTTGACGTGCACAAAAAAAAAATATGGCGAACTCAAAATTATCGGCTCTTCAAATCCAAAATGACAGATAATTCACGTCATGCAATTTTTTTTTTTTTTTTTTTAATTTTGAGTGGATAAAAAAAGGTATTGAAGAGTAGATTACAAAAATGTATAACAGAGGAAAGTTTTTAATATTCTATGCAATTTTGTCATTTTCCATCATCATTTTGTCAATTTCATGTTCACAATACCAACGAAACCCTTTTTAAGTGAGGTTTCCCTCACAACCAATTTATTTTTAATAATGAAAAATGAACTCTGTCAATTAGTGCGGCACATAACTTCCTTGCGCTCTATTTTGTATTTTGTAATGATTTTATACTAATAAAACCTATTATTGTCGAATTTATTTAATTTTCTTGTTAACTTTCAAAATTGTTTTAATTTTTTTAGGAAAATTTAAGGGGCGCAGACGGTTGAAATTAAAATGGGATAATTTTTAGGCTACGTTCGACATACCATCCAACTTTCATAAAAATCAGATGAGCACTTTTGAAGATATAGATGTAAATATATACAGGGTAGTCCAAAAGTCTCTCCCCCCCCCCCCCCCTCTTAACTATTGAACGGTTTGAGATAAATGAATGAAACTTGGGGGATCTCCACCATGCCAAGGGAAGTTTGTTTTCATGCTATCACCCACTCAGGGCAACAACCCACTTTGCCCCCACGTTACGGGTGTACCGATGATTTTATTAAACCTAGGAAATAGTAATTGGAGAATACCTAGAAGAGCTGATAAGCTGGAATGCTGTAAAATCACAGGGGGCGTGTTTTTTTAAAAAGGCGGTGTAAATGCCGCCCGCGCGCCCGCCCGAAGGTTAACAGTGCAAGATGAATGCACTCATAGGTTATTTTAGGAGTAAAATGCCCCCTTTTTAGAAACACGGTATATTTTTGTGGTACAAATTTCAAAACCTTTACAATGATGCCCAAATTCGAATTTTCAAATAATAAAAATGTTGGGGCTCCGGTGTTACAGCCCCCTAATTTTTTTTTTTTTTTTTAATATCAATTCCCGGAAATTTCACTGGACCACAGAGATGTATATTTATGAATTTTTGACTAAATTGTAGGACCTATCCTAATGGGATAGTGCAGGGGGGCACATTTTGGGTTTTTATTACTTTTTTGAGGGTAAAATTGCCGCCATTTTGGAAACGTGATACATATTTGTAATCTTCATTTCAATACCTTTGAAATGATACCCAACTTGAAAATTACAAAAATATAAAATATTGCGATCTATTCGCAATTGATCGCATATCACCGAAATATTTAGTGTTTAAATCCGCAATAGTTTTTCTGTTTGTGGGAAAAATGTTTAACTTTTAAACTAAATTTCAAGTCTATAGTTTCTGCAGGTCGAGAGATATACTTCAAGATGCGATGAGCGAACGAACTACCAAAAGCATATGGGTTTCTAGGATGACCTCGAACTCGATACCCTAAAAAACGGAGCTATATGCAATTTAATCTTAAGCATTGTGAAAAATTCGACGAATTTTAAGAGTCGGACACACATTCAGTTTAATGGAGTAATAGTCTAACCTCTGCATATTATAACTTTCATAATATGCTGGAAGCAATGGTTAAAATGTTGATAAAGCAATTGCCTTCAATGGTTGGCTTTTGGCTTGCAATAAATAAAGAAAACTTCAATCACATATATTTTCACGATTCAATCAGTAGTTTGGAAAGTGGTTCATCTTTCTGGGAAAATGAACCCAGACAGTGTTAGTGTAGGTTATGGTTCTTGCGAGAGCGCCTTTAAGTCCCTTACACTCGCAAGACTCCTCCAAGTCAATTTTTGTTGTAATATTAAACGAGAAAAATATAATCAGGAAGGTTTCTCCATGTTATGCAATGCATTGTCTCTATGCAATGTTAAATCATGTAAGGATTTGCGGGAAACCAACAATAATTTCGAGTACAATAATTGTTAGGAGAAATATGTCCGATAAAACTTGTACTAAACTTTCTCATTCATATATATGAGTAAATTATTTCTTGGTCCTGTGTTTTCCATTTATTAGTTCTTTAGAGCGTCTGTTTTCAATATTATAATTGAAAAATTTTACCTATATAAAAAAATAACTTCACCCCGGCGAGGAATCGAGCCCGGCCTCTTTCCGTCCGTGTTTACTTTAGGGGCCTTTCACACCAAAGATGCACTCCGCGTCCTGGTCGCAAGTGGCATGTGCGTCTTGCATCCTTATGAAACGAGCGTTCACACCGAAGTGGCACGTGCTACTTGCATCTTCTTATCTCTTTTGTTTAAACTCCTCAGATTTCAGTGCATTTGGGTTTAAATGATGAATTATCAATCATATCCGACTCTTCAGACGATTTGTGAATTAAATACGAATTTTCGATGGTGGAGCGCGTATGTAGACCCGCCAAATAAGGACGCACGTTAATAAAACACCAGCCGGCTGGTTCTCGAGTTACACGTGCCACTTGCATCTTGCATCTAGGATGCACGTCGCACTTGCATATTCGGTGTGAAAGCTCTCGTTCAGTTATACAGTCCGGTTCCGGTGTTCAAGATGCATGCATCTTGCCACCAGGACGCATGCATCCTGCGACTTGCTACTTCAGTGTGAAAGGCCCCTTAGTTATATGTTATATCTTATATCCTCAAGAACTAATGGACTAAATTTTACAAATTTTTGATAAAATCATTATCGTCGGAATCGTTTTCGAGAAGTTGTTTTTTCAGTTTTTAAGGAGTAGCGCCCTAAAAATAATTTCTCATTTTCGCTTCGGGATACGATTATTCTGAACATCGAATATCTAGGCCAAATTTCATCGAATTTTACCGTGTAGTTTATTAGGCTCCTCGCATCCGCACAAAATACAAACTAGAGACGACAGACAGACATTTTTTAACAACTTTTTTTTTTTGACATATAGGGACTAAAACTTAAAACGTGTAATAACATAAAATTTCAAAATCGGATACCAGTGCCATAATTATATTTCAAAAAGAAAATTGCAAAACAAGGGTTTTATGAAACAGAAATATATTTTTATATTTCTCCATCGGATATATTGAATGAACGGAGATTAGGGCTGGAATAATTCAATGGCCTCTTGCTGGCCCTAAAGGAAATTTAGATCTTTATTTAGTGTCTGTTCATTTACTAACCTGTTTCAAAAGATCTCCTTTGTTGTTTTTTTTCGTTTTTGTTTTCCACTGATAAGAACAAAGACTAGAGTAGGGATAAGAGTGATGTGCGTTTTTAAGAGAATATACATTTTTTAATTTTTAATTATTAATTAGTTATTTCAAAGTAAAATGATTTGTTCGAGAGTGATTATAATGTAGTGTTCTGGTATGTACCTGTAAAACTTTTGATTAGATTTATTTCGCTCTGTGTGGTTTTTATACTTGTATTTATTTCTATAACTCCGATTCACTTAGAATAATTATTCAAACAATTGTTATGTATTTGACTTTATTAACTCAGTAGTGGATCCCATTTTTATACGTGGTAAAGTTTACCTCAGTCTTGATTCCTAACCAAGTTAATAACCGACTAACAAGCTATTACGTTCAAACTGTCTCGTTACAACTCAATCTGTAATAATTTTATGTTCTGCTTAAATGTTGCTCCTTTTATATAAATTTTAGGTAATTTTGGGCCTTGTTTACGTCTGCTCATACCTTGTGGGCCCCAAATCTTTCTAAGGGAAATTACATGTTGGTTTAGTTGTAACAGAAGTCTCTTACAAGTGCTCAATGAGTTATAGTGCTTGTTGTCAGACATTTTTTTCTAATATTTTTTTTACTCTGGGGTTTTAGTATTAGTTAGCTCCATAAAAATATGGAGCTATAAAAATATGCTATTATATCGTATATCTGTTGCTAAAGACCGTCTATTATTAGTTCACCATATTCAGATTTATCTCAGGATCTTATATTTAGATTAGAATAATTTATCTCCTTTTGTTAGTGCTTCTGGAAACTTTATCTCCTTTTTTAAAGTTCTGGAAACTTTTGAACTTGATTTAAAAGATAAACCTGTTTCATGTAACCTTTTTTCCCTTCAGTAACATTTCAGAATAAATGCACATCTCAAACATTTTGGCTAGTCTCTGATTGATAAGGTGGCTTATAATTAATTTACTTATTGATATTAAAGTGGCAAGGTTAGATGGTTTTATATTTTCATACATTAAACCTGGGATCACCAAATTTCCAATGTAGAAATTATATTTTAATAACAATCTCTGTTATTTGTTTCGGTTAAAGTTTGTAATGTGATACCCAACCTAAAAATGGTGTTTAGAGTAAGTTTCACTTTTAGATTCGGTTCTCTTCTAATAAGTGTCACCTCTCATAAGTGATATTCTTTTGTGCTTAAGTTACTTAGACCTAGGAAAACTATTCTTCCTGTGTATAGAAGTGATAATGTCCCTTAGACTAATAATAGATATTGTCCTATAGTTATAATCAGAGACGGGACGTTTATGACTTTTATTTTTCTATTTCTTGACCTTTATTCTATGACTTTTATTATCCTGTTTTATGACCTCTATTTTAGAAAATCAGTTGTTTTATGTCATATTAGCCAAAAGTACTTATGACGTTTATTTTCACTGTGAAAATTTACCCTTTGTATGAACCGTTTTGTAATTTTAGAGGGAAACAGTTCAAAAGAAAAATTTCAATACTTCATAAATACAGAATTATATTTACAATATATATAATATTTTAATTAGCAGAATGCTAAATTTTCCAGCGTTAAATTAGTTCTTTTGTCCGTCAGTAGAATTTTAAACTTGGAAAAAGATCTTTCAACGTCGGCAGATGAGGTGGGAGCAAATTCCATACGTCATTTGCTTTTTACCCCTCAGCCAATTTCCTAACTTCTTCACTCTTCAGTCGGGCAGCTATGGCCTGGGCGTGTTCCCACCCAGGAATCCTTGAGAGAACAGCAGTCAACTTTCCTTTCATTTTTCCCCCACTCTTCCAACCCAATCGGTACTACAAAGGGTCTTGATTTTTTCGGTGCCATTTGGAAATAGCATATCCTGTTTTTGCAGACCTTCTATTATGTCAGGAAATGTACCAAAGCTGTCGTTGATGTAGTTCAGGTGGGTTACCAGTCCTTGAGCCTTTAAGGTTTCTTTTGCATTGCGAATTGACCATGCCTCTCCAGCATCGAGTGAAGCCAAGACTTTGACAATTTCAGATACAAAGTAGGTATAGAACTTACCTGTTTATCACATGGCTTACAGAAGAATGTATCAAGAGAAGTCGACCTCCTCTGACACCCACTTACACTTAAGCGCTAATTTGTTTGCAGGAGATTTCGGCATTCTGAGAATTTGGATTCTTGATTGAGTAGAATCAATCAAGAAAGAGTCCAGGCCTTTCACTAAGCTGGTGTAAGGGTTTTCTGTTCGAACTGTAATTTTATTTGAAACTGGACCACGAATGTTCAATTTAAAAATTTGCTTTAACCAAATAAATGAAACCTTTTTGCTAAAAATGTGGTAATAAAAGGGCTATTCTTAAGGAGGCCGGTGTGACCGAGTGGTTAGCACCCTCGGCTCTGAAACCAAGGTCCAAAACCCTGATGTGAGTTCGAATCCTGGAGGGGTCAGACATGTTTCACACTGATGATCTCATCGAGTAGATGAGCAAATTGGTCGGATAACCCCCGTTCCTGTAATGACCTAATAAGCAGTTTGACTAAAACCCAAAAGAAAAAAAAGGCCATTCTATGACTTTTATTCCAAGAAACACTATTTTATGACGTTTATGTGTAAAATGGCTATTTTTTGACAAAATCATATGACTATGACGTTTATGACTTTTTCCCGTCTCTGGCTATAATTAACCAGTAGCGGCGGTAAGGCTTTAGGGCCCCCCCCCCCAAATTTTTAGTGGGGGCCCCTCTATCTCCATTCCAGGGGCCCCCAGATTAACCTTAAACCATTAAAGTAGCTTTGGATTTCTTCCTTTACAGATATAAACTTATTATATTTATTTGCGCAATTCTTGTTAATTATCAAATGTATGTATGTGTCATATTTGGTTTCTCTGATTACAGAATCTGCTTATTTATTAGGCTGACAAGATGCCTACTTACTTGACACCCAATAGACATGGCTATTCTGTCAGATTTTCACCATTTCGTCCTGACAGACTAGTGTGTGCAACATCTCAGTACTATGGACTTGCTGGTATATAAATCTATAATTTATGATTTTAAGATATGGATAACCTTTAATCTCGTATAAATTAAATTATGATTAAAATTATAATTTAATTTAATCTCAATTAACTTATTTAATTTATTGGAGACTTCTTGGGATATTTTGTTGTTTTGTTGATTTTTTTCTATTTTAATCTGTGGGATATTATAAGAACTTTGAATCTTAATAAACAGCTTGGTTTTCCGGTGAAATACAAGCTGTTTATTAAGGGTTTACCAGCGGAAACCTACACACCAAGCAGTGGCGGCGTTAAGGGCCCTGTAGACCCTGTGATAAAAACCATTATTTTATTTGCTATTTTTTACTCTAAATGTAGCATTTAATATTTTATAATTAACGAGGGAAGCAATCACTTACTAATTGATCTTTGGCTTTTAAAAATATCAATATCTTAATATTAAGGGCTTTATAAAGTATCTCTTCTTTTAACAACAAACCCCTTACTTTCTTAACTAATACAGGATTGAGTGAACCCAAGCTACAGTCATCCAATTTGTGATATGAAGATCTGTAGGCCCTTCTTTAGGTTATTGAGCCACTCTCCTCTGGGTCTTCCTCTCCTTCACGTACCCTTCATTAGGGCATCGGTTTCTTTCTTTCATTTCTATTATGTTCCATTTTTAATCAATTACCCAGCCACACCACAAACCGCATGATTTTTATAAAGTTAGTAATTTCCTCGTGGTCCAGGAATTCATCTGTCTTTATTATTTCTCCCTGACCTTTGAATTATTCTTCTTTCTACACTTAAAGGGTTTTTTTTAGTGATTTTTATCAAATAATTGAGATGTTTTTAATTATTCAACATATTTTATTCCCAGGAGGTGGAACTCTTTTTGTTTTGGAGAAGGCCGAAAATACTCTGATAGAGGTATCCAGGTTTCAATGGCAAGATGGTTTATTCGATGTTGTGTGGAGTGAAACAGATCCAGATGTAGTAGTGACAGCTAGTGGTGATGGTATCTTACAAATATGGAATATAGCGCAGCCTCAGGTAAGAATGCTTTTACTCATAATTCTAATACCATCTCTATTGTTAGTTTATCACTTCAACATTCTTTAATTTCAACATGTGAAATTTCTCATCCAAACTGATAAAATTAATACTCTAAGTTAGTACTCTTAGTTTGATGTACATTTAATTGATAATGCTAAAATGTATCCTTCAGTATACATATTTATATATTTCTGTGAAGATAACTTCTTTTTAATTTCAAATGTAATTTAACCTTTTGAGTTATATACCTACTTTTTGGTTTCAGCTTGCTCCTGAACTACTAAAAGAACACAAAAAAGAAGTTTATAGTGTAGACTGGAGTCAAACGAGACAGGAAAACTTGATTTTATCAGCATCTTGGGATTGTTCAGTCAAATTGGTAATTAAACTTCTAATATTATTGGTTTTAAATAATTATTGAAGTGAGTTCTATATGTTAAAAATATGTGAACAAATTTTCTTTGTGTCAGCAATTTGGTATACTTACTCCAGCCATAAGTTAGCTCAAAAATTATAATTCAGTTTACATGTAAAATGTCTATAGTTTATTTAATAAGATAAACAAAAACATTCAGTTAAAATATATACTTACATTTTTACCTTTACTTACCTTTGAAGGAAAAGTATAGATTTCACCCTTAAAAATCCAAAACCAAAATTTCAATAATTGCTGGGTGTTTTTAACCCTTTGACTGCGGGACTAAATCCTTAGGGGTCAACTCTGGTGCGGAAATTTTTTCTTCTTTTTTTTACTCATTTATGGCATAAAAACGACTACTAGTTATAATAAATGGGAAAATTTAAATTTTTTTACCCAAAATTTAAGGAAAATTTAAGATATCACCAGGTGATACCTCACGCCATACAGTTGACTTAACCTTACTGTTGGGCGGAAGATATCACCTAGTGATACCAGGGTTATTGGTATTTTTTGCTCTAAAGATAGTCTTAAATGAACAGTGTCCAAAGGAAGAAGTACTGCAAACATTCTTGGTTCAAGCAGAACACAGTGTTAATGGCTGTATCACGTAAAGTTTAATTTTTCGTAAGTTCTCCTGGCTGCTCAAGCGTGGTTGAAGGCTGTGAGTTATCTGGACATGATCGCTTTTCATGTTGCATTTGAGGATTAACTTGTTTTGGCTCATCGGGAAAAAACAATTTTCGTTTAGCAGACATCTGAAAAAAAAAAAAAACAATAAAAGTCTAGTAACTATCCGTCTAGTAGTAGCATTTAGCATACAAGTGTGGAGTTTGCACCCGAGCAATAGCGAGGGTAGTAAAACCACACAAGCAAAGCAAAATTCAGTTTTCGCACGAGTTTCATACCGTATTTTATCTACGATAGTTGGATTTTAATAATAACAGCAAATTAGTTTTGTTAAAAATGTTAACAAACACGCTAATCGTGCTATAAGATGAAGAATACTTCG
>KZ651244.1:458179-468597 GCA_001010745.2 Gerris buenoi
GAACGAAAATATGTTATTGTGTCCGATTTTAACAATTAAAAGACAGAAATCCGTTTCAGACATCAGGGAACATTTTTGGTTCCGTGTCTGTCTGTCGGTCTGTGTGTCCACGAATAATGAAACGTACGACGATAACTTGAGTCAATGTCAACCGATTTGGATGTCATTTGGTAGACATGTTCATTTTACCAATGCTCAGGACGAGTTCGTTGTATAAGGTTATCCGTTCAAGCGTTCACAAGCAACGCTCGCGTAATCGTGTACTTTAAATTTAAAATTCGAATTTTAGGTCGGGAAAAAATTAAATTTTATCTATTCAATGAGACAAACATTTTTTTCGAATACAATTTTTTAGTAAAACCAACAGGGACAACAATAATTTTTTCACTTTGATTTGTTTCCTTAGGAGCAGTATCTTGTATCTTTCAAAACTTGGTAGGCGCAACTAAACTTAACACCATATTTTTAAACTATTCCTCACTATCAATCTATCTATCTATACAATAAGAAAGTTACACTAATTTATACAAAGAGCTGAAACCTTATTTGCTTAACTGTTTTTTTAAAACATTTTTTATTAAAGTAGCTCATTAATGTAGATATACCTTTAAAAAGGAATATAAAGATTTTTAAAACCATTTTAAATTTGGATAATAAATTAAGGTTAATACCTTCATTAACTAAATACCTTAACGAAGAAATAAATTCTAGTAATTGTTTTTATTTTAACAATAAATTAATGCAGGGTTTAGCAAAGATATCTAATTAAAATAAAGGTATATTTACGTGGTTTTTTCCCATGAAGTGCAGGCATGTATTAAATTCTAGATTTCTCTAACCCGATTAAATTAATGCAGTACCATTTGCTATTTTGTAGTGTTTTTTTTTATCTTGAGATCTCATTACAAAATCAACATAGCAAATGTTGAAAAATAATAGCATTAATAGCAAAAAAATAGCATTAATGTTGAAAAAAAAATGTTGAAAAAACATATTTTGTTGAATTTTTTGTATACAAGTAGGTAAGGATGTACACAAACATATAGGTGAAATAACTGTTTTTAACAAAATGAGAAAAATCGAGAAAACTAAATTACTTTTAACAAACTATAAGGATATATTTTAGCACAACGTTGCTTTTACAGTTTTTTTATTTATTTATTTTTTTTTTTTTATATTTTATCTATTGACTATTACTAGGCGGATATTATTTATAAATTAAATATTAAATCATTTCTTTTTTCCTTAAAGGATGTTTCGTATGATAAGCATAATATAAACCTTCTTGGAGTTTCTAAGTTTTATTACCATTTTATATTTAAGATGATCTAAACCTACAGTTTAAATTGAATGGGCACAAAAGATAGAATTTTAATACCTATTAATATATTCATACAGTCTATATTTTTGCATCTTGCTTTCTATTGCCGTTTTCTATTTCCATTATTAAGTTATTACATGTCATGATGAGGGGATCGGCCACTACATTTACTCCATGAGTTCATTAATGTGAAATTCAAGTCTCTAGGATTTGCATAAACAAATAACTTGGCGGTGTTTAGACCATAGTTTTAGGTTTGTTACGAGTATGCTCGGTTACCAGACGAGTACTTAAATAGCACTCGTCTGGTTTTATTGCAATTTGTATAGCAGGTCATACTTAGCACGTAGTTGGTCCCATATATAATTTTCAACCTTTTTTTGTTTTTCTTGTGCGAACAAACACACTTTTATTTAGACCTATATCTTCTAAAGTACTTATCTGATTTTTATGAAATTTTGATGGTTTGTAGATAGAATATAGCCCACAAATAGCCCCAGACTAATTCAAACCGTCTGCGCTCTTAAAATGTTGCTAAATTGATACTTTAATTTACGTAAAAAATCAAATCAATTTTAACAGATTTAAAAAAAAACCCATGGTAGTACTTATTTTGGAGCATTATTTCGACTTTTAGATCCAATAAAAAATGTACTTTTTGAAAATGTTTATTTACATTTTTAATCCAATCATAAGTAGCTTTCATTAAATATCCCACTCTATTTTTTTTTAAAATGTGTTCCACTGCGCATATGCCTACACAAAATTTACAAATAACTACAATTGGGATTTCCCCCCGTTATTTTCGTACCACCATAAGGTATTAGCATGAATTATATCATATTTTGAATACTAGCCGTTATAGGGTGGATTGTTTTGGGTGAAATTTCGGCACTAAATACGCAATTTTGGCGGTTAAAATCACAATACTCATAATTTTTTTTTAAATATATTTTGTAATCTAATCTTTAGTAGCTTTTATTTTATACTCATCTCGAAAAAAAGAGCTTAGTTCATTTTTGCGCATATTAAATACTTAACTTAACTTTAACTTCTCTATATATTTCCTATTTGTGATTTAAAAAGTTACGCCAATATTTAAAATTTAAACTCTTCAGTTTTTTTATTTCTGAACAATTTTTTTAAATAAAATTTTCTCGTTTTTCTTAAAGAAAAAGGACTTTCCTATAAAAATAATTTGATTTTTCAAAACTAAAACTGACATAAATTATTATTGGTTTCCATTCATGCAGGGCTGAACCCCATGAGATGAAATTTCAATTCAATACATTTTAGTATCACCTATTCATGTGGGGACACAGTACGATTATTTATTGGGGACTGCTTTTTAATATAAGATAGTACATGGATGTATAAATATTTCCAATATAACAAGTTCCATGTATTGACATAACTTTAATAATAATAGGTAGACCTAAAATGGGAAATATCGGATATTTCTTCTTTGACTGAATACGACGGACCTGAAAGGCTTGTTGCAGGTAATACCAAAGAAAAATCAAGTACCCTCTGAGTGTTTATTGTATATGAATTCACGCACAGACTGTCAGGGAATCATTCTCACCCAGGAATAATAGATTCAATGACTGATGGTCTCATACCGAAACCGTCCGTCAAACTCATTATTTTCCTTAAGCATATTTATATTTTTTTTGGCATTGTGTCTTTTGTGGCCTCCTGAGTGTAGACTGAATTTGGTTAATGGTTGGGGGTCGTGGTTGTTTTTGTCTGGGAGACAGGCCTACTCGAGAATAGAGGCCAAGTGAAGAGTCCTGACAATGCTACAGCACTGAAAAGGATGTGAAGAACGAAGGCCAAGCCGGTTCTTGATCCTCATGTAAATTATCTTTCATTTCGTTGAATCATTATCTCCTCTCTAGGGTCGCCTGGGGGCCACCTTTCGGCTCGAGTCCTCACCCCAAGCCACACGGATTAATACGCCACTCCGCCGTATCTTTTTAAAAGTATCTTCCTTTTTCAGTAGGTTGTCAGTTTTTGAAAAAGAATTCGCTGGGAACCTTGCACTGGATTTACATTCACGCTTCTAGTACAAATTATGTTTTCCTACTCTTCAACACTGACTTCT
Source organism: Gerris buenoi (assembly GCA_001010745.2). Classification (NCBI taxonomy): domain Eukaryota; kingdom Metazoa; phylum Arthropoda; class Insecta; order Hemiptera; family Gerridae; genus Gerris; species Gerris buenoi. The sequence goes on from KZ651244.1 coordinate 461,608, forward strand.
TGTATAAAAAACAAAGTATAACCTTCAGATACATTCATCTTCCTCGACCCGCTTAGACCGATTTACACAGAATTATATTTTTTCCATCCTTGCGTTGTTAATAAATGAGCCTGGTCACGATAACAAGTTTTATATCTACTTATTAAAATAAGCAGATTTATCATATATAAACATATCCAGGTTATTTTGTAGTGATAAAAATTCGAGTTAATTAATACTTTATTTTTGTAAAAATTAGTTTTACTGAAGAAAAAAAAAATAAATAATAATAATTATGTATATTAAATAAATAGCTGGAAAATACTATAAATACATTCAGGTTTCAACTAAATAAAACATTTAATGATGTATTCTTATTAATTTTATTTAATAATTTCAGTATGATCATTTTTTTTTTTTTTTTTAATAATCTAAAATCAAAAGGATCATTAAATATTCATTTACTAGTAATTTTAATGTTATATTTATTATTATAAAAAGATCAGTGGGGAAATAATTAAATATTTTTGCAAAATAAGGACTAAAAGAATGCGGCTAAATTACACCAGTGAATAACGAGGGGCCAACCCTCCTACCGCACCCTCCAACAATAATTAGTGTGCTAAAGGGTCGTTATTGTGTTTACAGTAACAAAAAACTGATTAATTTGTAGTTATTTTGTTACTCTGCAGATTCGTGTTTGTCTTTCACGGTTATTTCCAACTTTTATCATTCAAAATGTATAATTATGTAAATATTATATTTTTAAAGAAAACACAGAAAAATTACTATTATTATTAAACAATATATAAATTAATATATATTTAAATTAATCGAATCATCAGTGGGAGATGTAATAAAATACATATTGTCCTTTGACCAAACGGGTAACTTGAGGTTCAAGTGTTAAAACGTAGCGGCATCCTTAGGATTGTTGTCTGGAATTTTTCCCTTATTCATTCAGACGCTTATACAAAAAGAAAACAATAAATAATATTTCAAACTAAAAAGTTCCTATTTCTGAAAACATAATAGTTTTTATTAAATCTATTTTAGATAACTATACTATAATATTATCTGCCTAAATAATTTTAATTTATCAAAATAATGGATTTTTTGGGGGTAAGAATAAGTGGTTGATGTTGATAAATAGTTTTGCATGAATAAATTGTTTTTCATAAACTATTTGATTTAGTGCGGCCGCTTCAATCTTGTACTTCAATAAGTATTTCGCATATAAACGATAAACTGGAGGAAAAAATTGTGTGTATTAACTCATCTTTTTGTGATCAAACTGTCAATTAAAATAACAAAGCCTCTTATATCTTAATGTGTGGTCTAGAATATTAATATATTTATTAGGAAAAATAAAATAAAATAGTTATAATGTGTAGTATAGAAACGTATGTGATATTCACTTAATCGTAAATATAAATAAGAAAAAAATAAATAAAGTAACCACTATTTTATGTAATAATGAAATTAATGATATATTGTTAAAAATGAGTTTCTTAACTCCATTGGGTTTAGATTTTAAAGATTTAGTCATAGACTTTAAAGTTTTGGTTGTTAAGGACTTTAACTTTCTATATTAAATTATAATTAGTATAGCAAATGACATTATCTTCAATGGAAATGTGGAATTATCTAGACCGAGGTAAATAATTACTGTTTCCATAATAGCTTTATTGATCCGGCAAGCACGGAAAATTTAACCAAAATTTAAAAAAATAAAAAATTTATTTTATTTAAATATTCTTAAGATGTGGTATTTATTTATTTTTTTTTTTTTTTAGTCCACTTATACATATATATGTATATATATATTGAGTTGAAAATATATTATGTATTATGTATAGAAGAACTACTACGACTAACTCGCAATTGTATGCTACCATATGTACTACATATTTATTTTTTTCTATTTTAAGACCAAATTTTCACTTCTAAAAGTTATAATTAACTTATAGGGAGGGAACTTAAATGTAACATGATTTAAATATAAATTAAATTCATCGTATAAGAGTTAAGATTGTACACTCCAGTTTTAAACGAAATATATTTAGAAAAGAAAATTTATGAATATGTATTAAAATTAAGTGAATTTCTGAAATTATTCGTTAATAATGAATGCTAAGTCAACATCTGATTTGTTTAATCGGTTATATCCTAAGTGGGCAACGGCTTCATAAGAAGGTAAGTTACAGTTGTTGGGGTAGGTCGCCGAGTCAGGTTGCCAACCTCTCACGGAGAAAGTAAATATCTGGGTTAGTGAGGGTAAAAAGCCGTAAAGAGTAAAAGCGTGAGCAAGGCCTGACAGCGAAGACGGAGTGGAAGCTACGCGTCGCGTCCTGGTAACGGATTACATAAAGACGTCGCGCTGGTCCTTGCTTGCCTTGCCCTTGCCTCACCGCGGCCAAGGCCTGATCACCTTGCCAGGCCACCCCTTGCCACATCATCACGTCTCAGATGACACACAGCCTGCTGCAGTACTTGTTATCTTACACTCCCCCGAGCTGACCACTGGACCCTCAGTCTAACCAATTTTAATTATAATTCCACTACAACAAAACAGCTTATAATAAGCGATTCCATCCGAAACCAAACGACACAAAAATTAAAATGATTACATTTTATAAATTAATATCTACTTAAAACATAAATAGATCAATTTAAAGAGTTCTCACAGGTTAATATTTTCTTATTAATACATTTTCTGTATTATTTTTATAACATTGTAACAATGTTTAATTTAATCTTATAACCTGGAGACCAATTTATTTTTTTATATAAAATCATAAATTAACTTTTTTCAATATAAGATAAAAGAATCTGCGGGGAGAAATTTTAAAAAAATCTCTATTTAAGTCATTTTTTTAATATCAAATTTCTATTTATCCTAAAATAAATCTGTAACAAGGTAAAATAATGGAATCATACATGACGAATGAGTAAGTTAGTCGCTCTTCTAAAAAACAACTAAATTACATTCTCGGAGGTTCTATATGTAAAGAATAATGCTCATGGAACAAGTTTTTAAACAATACCAAAATGCTAATCACATAGTGAACAAAAAAAATTAGAAACCTCTCTAAACAATTGAGTGCTTTAGTGCAATGACTAATAGATCATGTCTCAAACAATCGAATTTACTAACTTATATTTAGCGCTTTATATATAATAAATAATATTTCAAACTAAAAAGTTCCTATTTCTGAAAACATAATAGTTTTTATGTAGTACTTATTTTGGAGCATTATTTCGACTTTTAGATCCAATAAAAAATGTACTTTTTGAAAATGTTTATTTACATTTTTAATCCAATCATAAGTAGCTTTCATTAAATATCCCACTCTATTTTTTTTTAAAATGTGTTCCACTGCGCATATGCCTACACAAAATTTACAAATAACTACAATTGGGATTTCCCCCCGTTATTTTCGTACCACCATAAGGTATTAGCATGAATTATATCATATTTTGAATACTAGCCGTTATAGGGTGGATTGTTTTGGNTGACAATTTGGCTCTAAATTACTTTAAACCATTTATTTATGAATAAAATAGGGATTAATTAAAAATACTTTTTTCATATCAGAATATCTAAATTGATTAGACATAAAAATAATAAATCAACAAAGATGAATTGAAAATGAAGTTTGTTGCTACTTGCTCACTAATTTTCTTAACGATTTGTTTAGAATAATTGTTGGTTTACGCACAGAAAAAAATTTTGCCTGTTCAAAATAAAATTAAATAAATATATATATATAAAGGGTAAAGGGTGATTTATATATTTTTGTTATTTGATTTTAAGGTAAAAAAAAACAAAACACTAAAAGTAAAATCGAGGATAGACGTGGGGAATAATACTGAGGTAGTGGACCACAATGTTCACACTACGCGGCGCAATGCATTTGTAAGCCATCTTCATTTCATTGATTTATGTTCCACTTTTTCACCCAAGCTTTTAGCAGGATAAGAGTTGGGTTTGAAGGGGAACAGGTAACAGAACACAATAAATTATAATTTAAAAGGTTTTGTGGACATTTTTAATTTTCTAATTTGTTTAGACAAAAAACACGATAGTCTCATCTTGGTCTTGCTACTCACATCCGTGATATAACATTATTTATTATTCCTAGATTAAAACTATTTCAAAAGATAAAATTTCTATAATATAAGTAAATTTGATTTTTTTTTTGCTATTTTATAATTATAATAGGACACGGACATATGTATTCAAGTATAGTAATATTAATTTGATCTCAACTGTACTAGCTTATAATTTAAATAGACATTACATTTAATAGTACAATATCTACTAGAGCCCGTTTAAATAAGTATCCGAGAAAATAGTATATAAAGACAACACAAGAACAATCGAGTATCTAAGCCGTATAAGAATTCAGAATAATTTCCAAGTTGAAAAAGTAAAATTGTCTTCACAAAATTTCCTCTTATAAATTAATTATTTTTTTAAAATGCAACTTTAAAAATTCTAACTAAAAAATGAACATCGCAAGCAATTAAAGGACACCTAAATATTTTCTTTTCCAAAACTTTCGTAGAATAGAACTTCATAAAGTTTCGTTTAGCCAGTTTTGCGCCTATGAAGTCTGATTGTTGGCGATAGATACACTCATACAATACATACATTAAAAAACTTAAGGCTGGATTTGGATTTCGGATTCTATGAAATGAAAAAGTATCCAAAGATTTTGCAATTCTAATCACTGTACGACTAACCATTAATTTTATGTATTAGGATTTTATGTATATACGTATAGTTGGTTGAGTTTTTTTTCGATAAAATAACTTAGTATAACTGTTAGATTATTATCATTCAAATTGACTACATTTTAGAACAGTTAAAGCAAATAGTCGGAACAGTTTTTGAAAAATCATATTTTTTGAGTTTTGGAGGGGTAAAGCTTCGAAAGTGCCTCAGGTGTAAAATCCATCAAAATCTCAAAATAGAATTTTCACGCCATCACAATAAAAGAAAGTGTTATATATATATATATATATATATATATAACACTTTCTTTTATTGTGATGGCGTGAAAATTCTATTTTGAGATTTTGATGGATTTTACACCTGAGGCACTTTCGAAGCTTTACCCCTCCAAAACTCAAAAAATATGATTTTTCAAAAACTGTTCCGACTATTTGCTTTAACTGTTCTAAAATGTAGTCAATTTGAATGATAATAATCTAACAGTTATACTAAGTTATTTTATCGAAAAAAAACTCAANAAAAAGTAATTTATTTTAATGTTTATGAATATTTATTGGAAAATGAATAGAAAAATAAATGTTTAGAAATAAACATTCACTTTTCGCCCACATAAAGTGAATCGGATGCATCAGAAAACACACTTTGACTCCAATCGTTAATTTAGTCAAAGTGTGTTTTCTTAATTATGTTAAGGAATCAATTAATTTTAATCAGAGTCAATCTAATTGAACTGACGAACCCAATTAAATATATTATATTTAGCCCTACAATTATGATGCGCAACCCACAATTAATTTAAATAATCATAATAAAAAAAAAATAAAAAATACAATAGACCTTAAGATCTAATTGTGTAAAGAATAATTGTGAACTAGAAATGGAATATAGATAGGTCATTAGTCTTTTAGTGAATTTTCGAAGAAAATTAAGCTATTGTAATGGGTAAAAAATTTTTGTAATGCGAATTTTGAAAATTTCCTCCATGGAAATCCGTTTTAGACCATTCTGAATCGATTCCAGAAATTTAACAATTTTTATGTAAGTATTTATACATATGAGTCACTCTTGACGATATCTCACCTTAGAATGTACTTGAACATTTCAAAAAAAATTTAAAATGTCATTATATGAAAAGAAAGGATGAGTTCGTTGGCTAGATTTTTTGGAGTACATTTAAGGGTCAAATTTTGACAATTTAGGGTCAAAAATAGCATAAAAACGTGTTTTTCCCCCCATTTTATCCTCCTTTTATACGAAAATATGACGAAAGTGTACATAACAACAACTACTATACTCTTAAAGAGCTTTCCAACGACTTTTATCTTGAAGGATAAATACTATTTTGACTTTTGTACCATAAGCCAATAATACGCAGATTTCTTTTATGCAGATTTCAGATTTTTTTTTCTTTTCCGCTGAAGTTATGGTGCATGACTGGACTTATTAGAATTAGTTTATTATGCATCTTCAGTAGTTGTGCTTGAATAGTTGATAAGATAATATTATTGGCTTATTCGCACTTATAATAAAATAATTGCACGATAAAAAGAAATTTTTATATACTACGTTTTTAAATTTTCTGTCCTAAATCATAAATTTGAAACCTGTCAAAATGAAGATTGTAAATATGGGACATGTCAAAACAAATAAAATAACTTGCGGATTTTTTTCTGAACTAACTTTCCATACAGCAAAATTTGCTAAAAACGATTTAATTCTGCTGAAAGATGGCTAAAAGTATTAAAATAATGCATTGTCATCATGTTCTGACCTATTCTAAAAGTTTCAAATATCTAGCTACTCGGGAAGTTAGTTAAAAATCGATAGCAAGATTTGTACCGGACAAACAAACAAGAAACCAAGAAAAACGTAGTAATAATAACAAGAAAAAATAACTTTTTATATACTACATTTTTTAATTCAATTAATTCATTTTTTGTTTACTTGGTTTACTTATTCTTTTTTGCTGTCACTTAATGTTTACCTCTCAATAAAAAATATTAAAATTGAAATCAGTTAAAATGAGGATTGTAAATAATTGGGATATGGCAAAACAAATAAAATAACTTGCGGATTTTTTCCGAACTAACTTTCCATGCAGCAAATTTGCTGAAAACGAATTAAATTCTGCTGAAAATTTACTAAAAGCATTAAAATAATATTACTAAAATAGCATTGTCATCGTGTTCTGAAAGTTTCAAATGTCTAGCTACTCGGGATATTAGTTAAAATTCGATTGCAAGATTTGTACCGGACAAACAAACAAACAA
>KZ651244.1:514702-528101 GCA_001010745.2 Gerris buenoi
AAGGGGGGGGGGGGGTGTAATTCATACCCTCGACATTGTAATGAAGTTTTTGCTAAGCAAAAGTGCTAAAAATTATTAAGGGAAATGTCGATATATATATTCATATATATATATTTTTTATTTTAAATGAACAATTTGCTAATTAAAATACCTTGTTAGCAGTGTAACCAACATAAATGGAACTCTTATATAAAAAGAAGCATGGAACCAAGATAACATTTGCAACTATTAGTTTCAATGTATATATACTTTTCAATGGCAGCACTTTTTAGATGTTCGACGCGGCTCTATGGACAACACCCACCATGAAATGAACTACAACATAATTTTGGTTTTATGTGTCCATTATACGATTGCGATTTATCAGGAAAAAAAAGAAATAAATAAACACAAACACCGGACTATAAATAACAAAATCTTTCAAATTTGGTTTGAGCTGATTGTAAAATCCTCCTTAAATTAAAATTTAGTTTTTATTGTGCCTTTATGAAGATCAGCATAAAGGCAGAAAACGTTAATAAATAAATCTTACTTGGAGTCAAAATCTGTATTCAATTAAACTCCTTTTTTAAAAATTTAAATCATAATTATCAAGAGGAAATGTTGTCTGACTTTTTATAAATTCCTTTGTTATTAATATGTTGCTGATTCAATCTTAAGGAAGCTTAAAATCTGTTGAGTCATTAGCTATGTTCGTATTTAGAAGTCGTACGGTCAATTGACTCTTATGAATGTAAAGAATGAATAATCTAGGCAAAGCGTGTGACATCGAAAATTACACAATTTCAGAAGTTTCCATCGGTCTTTTAAGAATTCCTATAGAATTTAGACGTCTATAGTAAAATTTGATGTTGCTTTATCATTATTTATTATTCTATTTTTGTTGCAGGCTTATCATTCTACTCTTTGGTCATCGTTTATGTCTATTTTCGGAGTTTGAAACGAAAATAATTCGAATAGATAAGAGAATTTTAGTTAATAATAAAAAAAATAAATTCACAAGAAAAAAATGTTTACTAAAATCCGAGATATTGGTGTAAAGTTGTGTTCTTTTTTAATTAAAAATAAATATTTCAAACATTATTATTTTCTTTGTATATCTTTTATCGGATGAGCTATAAAAGGCAATTTTATCGATATTAATTCGATTAAAATATACTTCTGAGGACGAATAAATCACGACGTGTAATGTCAAATGTCGTCTAATCACGACCTCATATTATTTTTGGTTTTTTCTGATGATAAATTGAGGTATCTGTAAATCAGGTCGAGATGTATTTAATTATACCTCTAAATCTTCATTAAGAAGATTTGTTTTAGAGCAAAAGCCAGTTTCTTAAATGAGCATAGTTTATTATATGAAAAAATATTCAAAAGATGACACCCTTCTTAATTATCATACTATATTAAAATAACCTTATTCTCTAATAAAAGAGAACAAGAAAAGGTTCTTCCAGATTTGACCGAATGGAATAATTAAATCCTTAATATGTTTTGAACGAAATACATGGCAGTTTGGATTTTGGAACCTAAGTTTTTTCTAAATAGGTTACTAAACTAGCTATAACGATTCAAATTTTTAATAGTTTGAATATATTCAGATTTTAACATTAGTTTAAGCCTCCACGCAAGTGAGTTCTTATAGCTAATGGAAATAACAGATTCATAAAAAAACGTAATGTTACAAAACAAAAGTTTCTGAATTATGTATTATCGTCAAATTTCCCAACTTTGCATGGTCATGTATTGCGCGCAAAAGATATATATACATATATATATATATATACTAACGGGANTGCAGGACATGGCGTTTTGCCGAGCCAACATCTTTGTGACGTTTGTCTGGTGTTGGAACAGTTCCTATGTATCACGCTTGCGTGGCACATCCCTAGGTGTCTCTCAGTAACACAAATTGTAAACCATATTGCAGTGAGCAAAATTCACGGTATTACATTGCAGATATATATATATATATACAAGGTGTCCCAGCTAATATGGAACAGCAAAATATCTTCGGAACCATGATAGATAGAAAGATGCGATTTTCAGAGTTCGATAATGGCTAAAAAAGCGCTTCCAGAACATATATGCTAAACATTTTCTGTGTTCAGCAGCAAATTTGTCTTCCTATTCACTTTTTTTTAACTATGTAAATTGCACACACTTCTTCTGAACACAGAAAATGTTCAGCATATGCTTTGGTAGTGCCTTTTTAGCCATTATCGAACCCTGAAAACCGCATCTTTCTTTTCATGTATATATACATACATACACATATACACGTACTCATTTGCTCTTATAGTTTGACCCATTTTTTCCGGTGTATAACCAACCACAAAATAAAAGAAAGCCAGCAATTCTGAACATGTTAATCCGTTAGGACTAACATGTTCGGCAAACAGTAGTAAGGGCAAACATTTTATATTGTAATTATTAGCCTTTTATTACAAAAAAAAAATTAAAATAAAAAATAATACATAGAATTATTTATAAAATTATTATCCATATAAAAGTAAATTATTAATTTAATATTATTATTTCGCATGAATATTGATCTTATAACAACTTTATTGTCCTTAAATTACAATTTATTTTAAATCAATTTAAACTCATGCCTAAAGCACTTTTATTATAAATTCAAATAGTAAAAAATAAATTCAAGTAGATATAACAATTCCGAATTTAATTGGCTAGTTTGTCTCTTTTCTGCAGTACATGTTATTTTTCCTTTTTTTTATAAATAATAATTTGCCAATTCATAAGTTAGTTACACTTTCGGTTAATTCCATCTGCCCTTATAATTTCTATACTTTGATTTGCAGTCTTCAACTCTATCCACTACTTGATGATATTGGTTCCACAATTGTTTGTTATTTATGCATACGGTTCCTCCTCCTCGCTTTTCTTGAGGGCCCTGATTATACAAAAAAAAAAATATATATATAATATAATAATAAGTAAATAAATATTATAAGTATAACGTTAGATATGGGAGCGTCTAAGGAGATCATTATAAAGGAATAACACGAACTTCTCCACGTAAATTCAAATGGAGAGTTAGTTTGTGTTATTCCTATGAGAATCATGTTAGAGAGTGATGTTTTTCTTTTTTGAGAGCTGAACACATTATAAAAGTACAGGTAAAGCACAAAAAGAACTAAACACCCTCATCCTAAATTTACGGTAAGCATCCCGCGTCTTGTCATTTATAAAAATAACATAAGTGCATGGTAAATGTCAAAATGACATATACTTGTAAATATGGAGGATTACAAGACGTTAGTGGGTTGGCTTCAATAACCTGCAGGATAGTTGTTCTTAATACATATATTAAGTAGATTAGATATCCCAATGTTGATAACTTTTATTGCTGCGTTGCAACAAAGTTTCTATAGGATAATTGTTTGTTTGTTCAAGATGTATTCACTTTTTAGTAAATTGTTATTTATTTTATTTTTCTTTTTAAAAAAGAAAGAAAAGTAGGTGTAAACTAAAATTATAAGCAAGATATTAATTAAATGTTTCACCATCAAATACTATTGACACAATACAACCTTAAACAATTGTACGCACCTTAAACTGACAACGAGATGGTATAAGGAAACAATTAAAAATACTTAACATTTTCATACAATTAATTGCATTGGAGATTATGATATGATTGTTTTAAATTTCTTTTCACCATGTTACATCAAAAAGACAAACCAAGAGCAACCAGCGTTATTCAGTTATCAATATCCTCACTTATCGTGCTGTGATATCTGTTGAAAGATGCGAGCACACGAATGTCCTCAAACTCGATGACGTGATCTCTTATCTTTGATCGCTGTTGATCACTTCTCTTACATGTTCTTGTATGTGGGTTGAGACCATTTTTGTGGATTGATCGAAGTAATGTTAGCCGCATATGCAAGGGATGGTATACACCTCAAGTTTTGAGATAAAGGTAATGTTTTGAAGATTTCAGGATCCCTATGGAGATCCGACCCGATACCATATCTTCAGAGAATTCTGCTTATTTTATGCATCGTCCCTTCGATGTATAGGCGATAATCCTTTCGTCGGTCTTACGTAATTTCTGTCTGGGTGCTGTCCTTGGCGATACCTTCCCAACACTACCTTACTCAACAATAGTTCAGAATATGCCTTCTTTCTTAAAGCTATTCTTAATTAGGGCTGAATTTAGGTACTTAGGTACCGCTTATCTTAGTTCTATAAGACCCCGCCCCAAATGCAACTTGTTGCAGCGAGTTAACAACGCGATGACCACTTACCCTAATACTTCTAATTAGCTGCAGTGAAATGTCGGACTTTAAACTCTTCGTATAACCTATAAAAATATAAACCTTAAGTCGGGTTTACACGGGTAGAGTAAACAGGAGTGTATAGAGTAGCGAGTAGAGTGCACTCTACTTCCCAATCTACCAATTTTACTAGCTACTCTACTCGCCACTCTACTCGACTGAGCGTTTTTTTGGGTTTCTACGGGTAGAGTTACTCTACTCGCTACTCTACTCTCATGTTTACTCTACCCGTGTAATTCCGGCTTAACTCGGATGAGGAGTTAGGGCAACAAGAAAAAGTAGTGACTAAAGCAAGATAAATGGTAGAGACAAGCTCTACTATCGATAATTGTGTAAAATTGAAAATAGTAGAAGCAAAGTTGAGAGAGCTATCTAATAAAAAGAAAATAAATACAAGGAAGGAAAAAACCGAAAGTTTGAACACGGATAAGGAAGGCCACAAACTCTGGAAATTAAAAAGGGAACTGAGTGACGAGTCTGGCAAAGGCACGCAGTTAGTACTAGAATCAGAGTATGGAATTCAAACTGGTAAACAAGCCGCAAATCTGCTAGGGAAAACATTTGCCTCAATAGGAGACCTACAGATGGAAAAAATAGCAATGGAGGAGCTTGATCTCGCCATATCCCAGTTAAAGAAGAAAAAATCTCCCGGACATGACACTATTACAAATGAATTATTAATTAACCTAGGAAGGCCTGGAAGAAAGAAACTGTTAAAATTATTTAACCAGTTGAATCAGGAGAGGTACCTATTGACTGGAAAATATCCATGATGACGCCGATTCTTAAGCAAGCAAAACCAAAGAACTCGATCTAGAGTTACAGACCAATCAGCCTTCTCAGCTGTATTGGAAAAGTAATGGAAATACTTATAAATTCACGATTAATCTGGTTTCTTGAAAGCACCTCCACATTAATAACATCCCAAGCTGATTTCAGAAAATATATGTCGATCGAGGACCATATAGTTCTTATCTCTCAGAGTATGGAAGATGCATTTCAGGACAAGAAGCATACAGTAGCTGTATGGATAGACCTTTTGACAAGGTTTGGAAGCAAGGGCTACTTTTGAAGTTACTTAAAGGAGGAGTGCGAGGTAACATTTACAATTTCCTCAACAATTACCTCACAGGAAGAAAGGGAAGGGTGATACTTCAAGGAGTGATGAGCCGCAATTTTTATCTAAGAATTGGCACTCTCCAAGGAGGCGTTCTATCCCCTACTCCGTTCCTCCTTTATATAAATGATATCATAGACTCTCTTCCACGAGGAGTCCACGCTGCTTTGTACGCTGATGACTTAGCTGTATGGAATTTTGCTGAACGTGTAGCTCAAGCCAAGTATAGACTTCATAATGCCCTTGACAACCTGAATAAGTGGTCTCAGAACTGGCTGTTACCAATCAATCGAGAAACAACCACCTACACCGTATTTTCGCTGTCAGCAAACCAGGTGAAGGACATAAACCTCCAAATAAATGGTATTGGACTAAGGAGAGATGATAACCCAAAATACTTGGGTGTTACCTTTGGTCGATTGACTTGGAAGACCCAGATAAATAAAGTTGTTACCTCAGGAATGAGAAGGTACTGTCTACAAAAAAAACTGGCTGGAAGTAGCTGGGTTGCGGATCTAAAGACATTAAAGAAGCTTTAAGGCCCGTTTACATGCTCAAGCCATTTGCACAAACTGGTTTGTTCAAGCCAGTTTGTGCAAATGGCTTGACTGAAATGTTGCCGTTTGGACATTCAGTTTGGCTAGCGTAAACTTCATGCCTGTGTTTACACGCAAACTGGCTTGTACAAGCCAGGTTTGTGCAAATAGCTTGAGCGTGTAAACAGGCCTTTACACTGGATATGTAAGGCCAGTCATCGAATACGGAGCCCCAGCTTGGGGCACAGCAGCACCTACAAACTTTTTCAACAAAATTCAAACTGTTCAAAATCATGCACAAAGAGCCATTACAGGGGCCATAAAGTCGACCCCAATTAGATCCTTAGAATCAGAGTGGGCCTACATTCTACATGCCATGTCTGATAATAGGGACCAGCGAATGCTAACGCAGTTTGTAAAGATTGGGTGCCTAATGGGACACCCAATGAAAAGGAAAACTGCTCAGCCACGAAGAGGAAGACCACTTCGATCTAACTAAATTAGCAGAGCAAGGAATATACGTTGAGCTTCAAATCTAAATCTGGAAGACTTAGATCTCCTAGATATCGTCAGTACATACCGGCCCTGGGATGATATCAAGCACCCACCCATGTGACTGACAGTTCCAAATATAGCATCAAAAGATGCAATATCCCTTGAAGAATTAAGTGTAATTACCCTCGCCCACCTGGCAGAGAGCTATCCGTCAAGTGAATGGGTGAGAGTATATACTGATGGATCTACTAAGAAATCAGTCAAGAAAGAAGAGGTAGTGCGTGTCAGTGGATACCGGGTCACTGTGGCATAGCAGGCAACGAAAACGCCGATAAACTTGCAAATATAGCTAACTCCATGCCTCAAACGAGAGTGAAACTCCATTACGAGGAGGCCCGGTCCCTTATAAAAGTACACAACTTAAAGAAGTGGCAGAGAGAACACCCTGATTGGGACAAAAAATCCTCTCTACCAGCTAACGAGAAAGGAACAGGTAAGTGATATTCAGGTTACGTAGGGGGCACTGCCAACTAAAAGCCCTCCTTTACCACACATTTAAAATAGGAGAAAATTATGCCTGCGAGTGTGGCGAGGACCAGAGACCGCGTACTCCACATTCTCCAAGATTGCCCCAGACTCACTCACATAAGAGAAGAGACGTGGCCAGCTGCTACAACTACCCAGGAGAAGCTCTATCCCTAGAACTTGGAATGCCTCCGGCGGACCGCAGGCTATATCCTGAATTCTGGTGTTGTGCTATGATAAGGAGTTCGACAATGAATGAATGAAATTAATGCGACTCTTCGTAACGCGGATTTATCTGGAAAACCAAGATAAATCTCAAAAATTAGTTTTTCCGAGGAGAGTGACTTCTATAGTTAATTTGATAATTCAATGGACTACAATGTTCTAAAAAGTAACCATAACTCTTGGTATCCACGATTAAGAAATAAGGCTCCATATGACAGACTTTTTTCTTATCAATATTCTTGGACTCAGGTGTAGGTGTAGAGTTGAATTACTATCCTTGTGTAAAATCGAAAATAGTAGAAGCAAAGTTGAGAGAGCTATCTAATAAAAAGAAAATAAATACAAGGAAGGAAAAAACCGAAAGTTTGAACACGGATAAGGAAGGCCACAAACTCTGGAAATTAAAAAGGGAACTGAGTGACGAGTCTGGCAAAGGCACGCAGTTAGTACTAGAATCAGAGTATGGAATTCAAACTGGTAAACAAGCCGCAAATCTGCTAGGGAAAACATTTGCCTCAATAGGAGACCTACAGATGGAAAAAATAGCAATGGAGGAGCTTGATCTCGCCATATCCCAGTTAAAGAAGAAAAAATCTCCCGGACATGACACTATTACAAATGAATTATTAATTAACCTAGGAAGGCCTGGAAGAAAGAAACTGTTAAAATTATTTAACCAGTTGAATCAGGAGAGGTACCTATTGACTGGAAAATATCCATGATGACGCCGATTCTTAAGCAAGCAAAACCAAAGAACTCGATCTAGAGTTACAGACCAATCAGCCTTCTCAGCTGTATTGGAAAAGTAATGGAAATACTTATAAATTCACGATTAATCTGGTTTCTTGAAAGCACCTCCACATAAATAACATCCCAAGCTGATTTCAGAAAATATATGTCGATCGAGGACCATATAGTTCTTATCTCTCAGAGTATGGAAGATGCATTTCAGGACAAGAAGCATACAGTAGCTGTATGGATAGACCTTTTGACAAGGTTTGGAAGCAAGGGCTACTTTTGAAGTTACTTAAAGGAGGAGTGCGAGGTAACATTTACAATTTCCTCAACAATTANATTCAAATATTACTAAAAATTAACATGGTCACCTGTCAAGGGACGAACTAACATCAACTTAATTGTCGGTCTACTAACTAATTCTGTACTCAGGATCAGGAAAATCACATTGTCCACCGTAATTGGTGAGACGTGGCCGCTCTCCACCGGTTTATATTTTTCAAACGCCTACTGCCAAGCTATGTCCCGCAGACGAACTTAGCCGACCACATATTCTTAAAAGGCGCTAAAAGATTGACTTGTATACAAAATTCTAGCTTGATGTTTGTCACACATTTTTTTGCACGCTATCTCCTAGACTATTGCTACATTATTAAGAAATAATGTAATCAATCAAAAATAAATAATCACCTTAACTAAAATGATAATTGTTTTGCATATTTTTAGACACAAATAGTCTAGAAAGAACAGAGAGCTAAATCAACTTACTGGAATGGAGTGTAACAAGAAGAAGGCAAAGGATCGGCTTCGTTTTGCCATGTTTCCACCAACAAATCTGCTTGCAACTGTGTTGCTACGAGATCGTACAAATCTGAAAATAGAAAATAATTATTATAATGGTTTCAACAATTATACCTATCTTTATAATAATACCACATATTTTTTTTTTTTACCATACATTCAATATAATAAATAAAATGTAATCGAACATATCTAGTCTAATTGTAGCATGTAAGTTGTACCGTGGTAGGTTATTTGAAGTTTGACGGTAGCTTTGGAAAGACTTAGTGTAGGCAAGCATCATCTGTTGTCTCGTCCTCTCTCAACTCCGAGGGCCGAGCACCTGCTGCCATCTAGCGTTTCTCTGACGAACTTCCTTCTTCTCCAAGTGTCACGTCTACCAAGTCCCCAATCTCTACCAATTCTTCTTAACTACACCATCGTACATCTTTAATTTTCTTTTTCTCATATCTTTTCTTCTATTTCAGCTAGAAAATTCCTTTAATATCTAAATTCATAATTTCTCTTCCTTGAATTTTCAAGACCTGTTTCGTTTCTTTTGATTTCAAAATAACTATTTTCGCACTACTTGGACAATTTATTGCTTCCGATCTTGCTGAAGGTAACAGAAGCATTGTGTTCACTTTTGTGAAGAAAAAAATGAATGTCACCGATTTTTAAAAAATCTAAATTCATCTATTCAATGAGACAAACATTTTTTAAAATCTAATTTTTTGTTAAAACCAACTCCGACGCTACGCCGCTATAAAGTGTTAATGATCGCTTAAAATATTAATAGTTTTTATTATAGAGAGAACGCGGGAAGGGAGATAGACGATGGGAGTACGAGATGGCTTGGTTCCCCCACCTCTCTAGTTCACCTACCTCTTCAGTAGCAATCAATTCAATTTGTACACTGTTGTACTCATTTCCGTGCACACGTTATCGAACTGCTCTCAAACTATATACGTACTCTCTATATACTGATGGATCTACTAAGAAATCAGTCAAGAAAGAAGAGGTAGTGTGTCAGTGGATACCGGGTCACTGTGGCATAGCAGGCAACGAAAACGCCGATAAACTTGCAAATATAGCTAACTCCATGCCTCAAACGAGAGTGAAACTCCATTACGAGGAGGCCCGGTCCCTTATAAAAGTACACAACTTAAAGAAGTGGCAGAGAGAACACCCTGATTGGGACAAAAAATCCTCTCTACCAGCTAACGAGAAAGGAACAGGTAAGTGATATTCAGGTTACGTAGGGGGCACTGCCGACTAAAAGCCCTCCTTTACCACACATTTAAAATAGGAGAAAATTATGCCTGCGAGTGTGGCGAGGACCAGAGACCGCGTACTCCACATTCTCCAAGATTGCCCCAGACTCACTCACATAAGAGAAGAGACGTGGCCAGCTGCTACAACTACCCAGGAGAAGCTCTATCCCTAGAACTTGGAATGCCTCCGCCGCAGGCTATATCCTGAATTCTGGTGTTGTGCTATGATAAGGAGTTCGACAATGAATGAATGAAATTAATGCGACTCTTCGTAACG
Source organism: Gerris buenoi (assembly GCA_001010745.2). Lineage (NCBI taxonomy): Eukaryota > Metazoa > Arthropoda > Insecta > Hemiptera > Gerridae > Gerris > Gerris buenoi. The sequence continues at coordinate 524,971 of KZ651244.1, forward strand.
CGGATTTATCTGGAAAACCAAGATAAATCTCAAAAATTAGTTTTTCCGAGGAGAGTGACTTCTATAGTTAATTTGATAATTCAATGGACTACAATGTTCTAAAAAGTAACCATAACTCTTGGTATCCACGATTAAGAAATAAGGCTCCATATGACAGACTTTTTTCTTATCAATATTCTTGGACTCAGGTGTAGGTGTAGAGTTGAATTACTATCCCATTCACAGCAAAATTATAAGGAAGCCCCAAAAAACCATCCCTCNCACCGGTTTATATTTTTCAAACGCCTACTGCCAAGCTATGTCCCGCAGACGAACTTAGCCGACCACATATTCTTAAAAGGCGCTAAAAGATTGACTTGTATACAAAATTCTAGCTTGATGTTTGTCACACATTTTTTTGCACGCTATCTCCTAGACTATTGCTACATTATTAAGAAATAATGTAATCAATCAAAAATAAATAATCACCTTAACTAAAATGATAATTGTTTTGCATATTTTTAGACACAAATAGTCTAGAAAGAACAGAGAGCTAAATCAACTTACTGGAATGGAGTGTAACAAGAAGAAGGCAAAGGATCGGCTTCGTTTTGCCATGTTTCCACCAACAAATCTGCTTGCAACTGTGTTGCTACGAGATCGTACAAATCTGAAAATAGAAAATAATTATTATAATGGTTTCAACAATTATACCTATCTTTATAATAATACCACATATTTTTTTTTTTTACCATACATTCAATATAATAAATAAAATGTAATCGAACATATCTAGTCTAATTGTAGCATGTAAGTTGTACCGTGGTAGGTTATTTGAAGTTTGACGGTAGCTTTGGAAAGACTTAGTGTAGGCAAGCATCATCTGTTGTCTCGTCCTCTCTCAACTCCGAGGGCCGAGCACCTGCTGCCATCTAGCGTTTCTCTGACGAACTTCCTTCTTCTCCAAGTGTCACGTCTACCAAGTCCCCAATCTCTACCAATTCTTCTTAACTACACCATCGTACATCTTTAATTTTCTTTTTCTCATATCTTTTCTTCTATTTTAGCTATTAATTGGTTTATAATATAATTCATTGTAATATCTAAATTCATAATTTCTCTTCCTTGAATTTTCAAGACCTGTTTCGTTTCTTTTTATTTCAATCATCATTTAAGTTTCATCGACTCCTGTTGAACGTAAGCAATAGCGTCGATTAAAAGATAACAGCAAATTCTTCACTGGACAGGTACGCCATACGCCATGATTTACGTTTAAGTTTTCGTTTTCTCTTCCGACGTTCCTCTTTCTCAAGTGTTTCTGGGAAAATGTTGGGCAATTTTATCTTCCGTTAATTTCTTTGTATTTCCTAATATCGGTACGTCCGATTGAGGTAACGTCCGGCTAAATTAATTATTTCCTGTTCTTGATGATTCTGGATGTAACTTAGCTTCCCTGTTGCTTTGGACGTACACTTTTACGGATCTTCAAGTTGATTTCTTCCTTTTCTCTTTAATTCCTGTGAGGAAATTAGTAGCGGTTTAGTTCTGCGTATCGGCTACTACTTAACTTAATTGTCTATTACAGGTGTTTGTAGCCTGTTAAGCTGTTGGGGGAGCCGTAGCCGACAACTAACTGTCTTATGTAATTTCTCTCTGAGACTTCCTACCTTATCGTACCGGTGAGTACCGTTTAGTCTGAATTTTGATTTTTAATACTAACGTATGAAGTGTGTCTGATAGACTTTTTCACTTCCAGTTTCAAGTTTGGGGCAAGAATCTTAGCCAGACAAGATTATGCTGGAGTCACCTTTAGACTACATGTGGACTCGACTCACCTGAAAACTGCTTTTACCGTCTCTTCTCACATATGAATCACACTTACCGTATCGTTTAGACAAACTTTAATACCGTTTCTATATTTTATAGTTCCGTCCTTTTTTTTATGTAACTTACTATAATCCGTTCTGTGCTAACCTCCGGTAATGAACCGTACCCTCTCTCGTCGCTTGCGAGATGGGGCATTCTGAGGTAAGGTTTACGCACGTTATTCCCGTCCCTTAACGTAGGGTAAGTGTCCATTTGAGACTTTTTAGTATCGAGACTCACTCTCGAGATTGAAATCGCTAGTGGACATGGGGCAAAGACCAGTCTCGGAGACTCGCTGATTCTCCGAGACTCGAGAGAGGCTGATGTTGCTCTCAAGTGGACAAGGTTCTGAGACTTATCTCGAGACTAGCTCTCGAGATTTAGTCTCAGATGGACACTTACCCGTAGAATCAGTTTTGCTAATTTAACTTTTTGTTTTAACTTTAAACATTTAACTCAATTTTTACTTCACTTAATTAATTCTTATGTCCCGTACCCCTTAATATTTCCGTTTATTTCACAATCGGATTTCCTTTGGGTACTTTTTACTCTGTATCTGGCATTTAACTGAGAGTAATTAAGAGACAGATTAAGCTAAATACTCTTTATTTCTATGTAATCTGTTCCAGACATTCAGTTGGATTCTTGACAGGTATTAACCCTTTACTTCTTTATATGAAAATTTTAATTATACTACTTGTATATAATTATATTAATAGCCTTCGAGCTGTATTCGCCGTTTGAACCCTCAGTGGTTCTTTGAGGCGACAAGAAACTATCCACTGAATAACAATTAACTTCATTATCATTTTATGTTTATGTTTTATCTTATGATTTAATTATTTATTTTTTTGTTTAGAGGATCCTCTCACCGTGATCCAGTGTACGGGCAGTTAGGTCAGCCGTCAGCCGCACCCCTGTACCACGCGGAGTTAGTTAGAATAGGGAGTGCCCTCTAACCGGGTACTGTACCCTTTTATTTTAATTTAATTTATTATTTTCTTTACTTTTGTAGACTAACCCCTTGCGTTATCAGCTGAGGTGGAGATAAGGATAGCCGTTTCACTGTTACGCGGAGTTAGGACAGTTAGAGACTGGGTTAATCCTACCCTTGTTTTGTTTGTTTAGAATCAGTAAACCTTTTTATTTCGGTTGAGTCACCAGTTGATGCTGGCCCCATCACTGTTGTCCAACCACTCTCTATACTTCATATTTCATGCCATATCAGATCTAAAATTTATTTTGTGTTGTTGTTTTTTTATTATATTATTATTATTATATTATAT
>KZ651244.1:569567-596474 GCA_001010745.2 Gerris buenoi
TAATTAATTAATTACTGCCGGTTTCGTCTTCTAAAGATAGATTTACTAGTCAATGATAAGAATGTGATATGAAATTAACGTAATCCATTAGTTACCATGTTATCATATTGTTGTTTTTTGAGTTAAATTTTGTAATTATTACCTAGTCCTACTACTATTATTGTTAATTTTAATGTTTTGTTAATGTGTTACGATGCACAGAGTTTAATGTGTAAGTGAGGAAATATATCGAGTATTAATATAATAATGTTTGACATAGGAACGTTGCCGATCTAAATAAATTCAACTTCTTTTTTCACATTCATGTACGATCCTCTCAAAAATCACATTACAGGTATTGTAGTCAAGATGAGTTTAGTCATTTTTGTAGTAATTTGTTACGTCGTCCATCTAATTTTTAAAAAATATATGTTTTCTAGGCTTGAAAATGGCTGGTTAAGTCGAAACGTCCTTATGTAAACGTCAAGTCGGTTTATTTTATTAACCTAAAAGGATCATCCACCACGACACTATACAAATATTACAAAGGGTAACATTTTGGATTAGATCATAATAATGTTAATATTAATATAACAATAAAGTAGATGATAGGATGCGAGGAAGCTATGTGCCACACTAATTGGCAGTCTATCGTTTTTTTGGAAGAAGGGTCAACTGTTTAATGAATTACAAGTGAGCAATTCAACTATATTTATTTATTTCTTTAAACAAAATTGTATACAATTGTCATCACCCGTTATTAAGTAGAAATATTGATAACAAATCAATTAAATACTTGCTAAAACGAATCAAGGATGATTAATTAATGGCCTTGAATTTATGTAGGTGACATATATATTATATACATATATATATTTTTTTTTTATTGAAGAATTACTAAATTGCAAATTTATCCAATATTAATTGCATGTTGTAATTGTCCAATTTATAATTATCATGTATTGGTAAATATAAGTCTCAATTATGAAAGGAAAATGGTATGAGATATTGTGATTAAAATAAAACATAAATAACAAGTGAAACTTTTTTTTTCCTTAGTACTTCATATAGTGTTATATAGTGCGAACATTTAATTTTTCGTTTATAATGTTAAAAATATTTTTGAGCATAGTGATTGCTTTAATTATTCCAAATGAAGAATCTACCTGCGCAGAAGAACCTGAGGTTAGAGGTCCAACAATTCAAGATTGTCAACAACCCGGGACTACAGTATGTTTGTCTGTTGGATCTTTGGTTTTATTAAAAATATAAAAAGTATATGATTTTGTTATTAAGGCGCTTTCATATGAAAAACAGTACATAAATTATTAAGATTGAAATTTATCTTTTCTTTTTAGTAGTAAATTAGGCGTGGTTTTTTTTAATAAAATATTTTAGTACGTTGTATAATAATACAAACTCTTTTAGGGTATTAAAAACATTACTAAAAGTTTTATTTTTTGTGGCAAGGTTTTGGTAATAACCGGCTAATATATAAATATATTTGCAATAAATCAAATTACAATTATCAATAACTACGGGAGACATACAGAGAAAAATAGACCCTCGCACCGGGACTCGAACCACGGGACCTCCTATTAATCCGTACAGCTGCTCTTGCCATTGGATTCGAGGAATATGTATCGGTTACGACAGAGAAAAATCATTCTCCCGTATAGCTCAGTTGGTAAGAGCACCTGTACGGATTAATAGGAGGTCCCGTGGTTCGAGTCCCGGTGCGGGGGTGTNAAAAAAAAATATATATATACATGCATCTCTGTGGTCCAATGATATTTCCAGGAGTTGATATTAATAAGTCAAAATATAGAAATTTTAGGGGGGCGTAACTATGGAGTCCCAAATATTTTATCATATTAAATTTGAAGTTGGGTATCATTTTATGGGTATTGAAATTTGGTTCAAAAATATAATATCGTGTTTCCAAAATGCCGGCCACTTTATCCCTAAAAAGCCAAATAAGTGCATACCGAAGATACAAAGGATAATATAATATGCTCACCTTGCTTCTCAAAAGTGAAACTGTTTATACATATTTCATATTGTAGTTTAAAATAATAATAATAATGTATTTATGAATTGAATTATTTGATGACCGAAGAAACCCTTCAATTATATATTGATCATCAACAGACAATGATACGTCGCAGTGCAATTATTGTAATACGGGGTAGCACTTATACCGATTCACCCTATTTTATAAATTTAATTATATAGTTTTTTGTGGATTTAATTTATACTCCCCCCCCCCCCCAAAGGGTTAGTTTTAAAAAAAAATTAAAAATAATTATTTGTCACTCTTCTCATCTTTCATCCAGACGTAATAATGATCACGATAAAAATCACCGTTGATCCCATTACATGTATTTGCCGACCACAGGTGTACAGTGTACGCCACACAAATAACCTATGGATGGAGTTATCTATTGCATGTATAGGCAATTCAAATAAAATTATCAACACCATAATTTTGAAAATTCTGGTCAATGATTTTTTCTCTTTTCCTGTCTTTAATTGAAAAAGTCTCCCACATGAAAAACCTACTCGATTCAATGATTACGTGTCTCAAATTATTTTATGTTATGTCATATCATAACTAGGAAGGCAGAAGATCCTCCTCTTAGAGGCGTACAAATAAATCATGAAATAATATCTCTACTCTATTGGTCATAAAGCTAAAAGCTGAACAATATGTAATCTCTTTTCCGTATTTCATTTGAGGACATTAGTGAGTGGTCATTAATTATTTTCTATTCTTAACTCTCATAAGTGAAATTGTGTCGAGCAACACGTATTCATACTTGTTCAACGTGTACATTCTTCATTGGCAATACTTTAAAGAAAAAAGTTACTAAATACATTCTTATCATACACTCCTATTTAAGGATTTTCTTCGTCCAAAGTAGCTGGTTTAATATTACTTGGCTACACAACAATCAGCCGGTAAACATTTGCTTGAATAGATTGGTTAAAAGCTCAATTTAAATTCACATATACCCTGGGTTTTTATTGTTATTTAGTTTGTTACTGGTAACACTGATTGTGTGTCGACAGAAGGTTTCAAGTTGTCAAAGTTTATCTCGAAGGTTTGTTTTCTAAATTCTAGTGTTGAATAATGTTGTACTGCGTTTTAAATAGTTTTGTTCCGTTTGACTCATAATAGCCAGGTGTTCTTGCGAAGAAAAAAAACGTAATATTAATAGATAATATCGTTCTGGTCGAGTATAAAATCTTAATAATCGTTTAATTATGTAGCAATGTTGTCGAGTCTGTCTGCAATTGTAAAACGATTGAGTTATTTACTATTAACCGGTCATGTAATAGTAATAGTACTCTTCGTTCAAGTCCAGTCCATCAATAAATTAAGTTCCGGAGATCTTTGCTTTTGTAAGGTAAGATTTTAGTACATAGTTTCATATTTCTCATAATCATGTTTCAAAACGAAATGTGATTAAATTCAAACTTATTATTGTAATACGGGGTAGCACTTATACCGATTCACCCTATTTTATAAATTTAATTATATAGTTTTTTGTGGATTTAATTTATACACCCCCCCCCCCCCAAAGGGTTAGTTTTAAAAAAAAATTAAAAATAATTATTTGTCACTCTTCTCATCTTTCATCCAGACGTAATAATGATCACGATAAAAATCACCGTTGATCCCATTACATGTATTTGCCGACCACAGGTGTACAGTGTACGCCACACAAATAACCTATGGATGGAGTTATCTATTGCATGTATAGGCAATTCAAATAAAATTATCAACACCATAATTTTGAAAATTCTGGTCAATGATTTTTTCTCTTTTCCTGTCTTTAATTGAAAAAGTCTCCCACATGAAAAACCTACTCGATTCAATGATTACGTGTCTCAAATTATTTTATGTTATGTCATATCATAACTAGGAAGGCAGAAGATCCTCCTCTTAGAGGCGTACAAATAAATCATGAAATAATATCTCTACTCTATTGGTCATAAAGCTAAAAGCTGAACAATATGTAATCTCTTTTCCGTATTTCATTTGAGGACATTAGTGAGTGGTCATTAATTATTTTCTATTCTTAACTCTCATAAGTGAAATTGTGTCGAGCAACACGTATTCATACTTGTTCAACGTGTACATTCTTCATTGGCAATACTTTAAAGAAAAAAGTTACTAAATACATTCTTATCATACACTCCTATTTAAGGATTTTCTTCGTCCAAAGTAGCTGGTTTAATATTACTTGGCTACACAACAATCAGCCGGTAAACATTTGCTTGAATAGATTGGTTAAAAGCTCAATTTAAATTCACATATACCCTGGGTTTTTATTGTTATTTAGTTTGTTACTGGTAACACTGATTGTGTGTCGACAGAAGGTTTCAAGTTGTCAAAGTTTATCTCGAAGGTTTGTTTTCTAAATTCTAGTGTTGAATAATGTTGTACTGCGTTTTAAATAGTTTTGTTCCGTTTGACTCATAATAGCCAGGTGTTCTTGCGAAGAAAAAAAACGTAATATTAATAGATAATATCGTTCTGGTCGAGTATAAAATCTTAATAATCGTTTAATTATGTAGCAATGTTGTCGAGTCTGTCTGCAATTGTAAAACGATTGAGTTATTTACTATTAACCGGTCATGTAATAGTAATAGTACTCTTCGTTCAAGTCCAGTCCATCAATAAATTAAGTTCCGGAGATCTTTGCTTTTGTAAGGTAAGATTTTAGTACATAGTTTCATATTTCTCATAATCATGTTTCAAAACGAAATGTGATTAAATTCAAACTTTCCTTTTGAGTGTCATTTTAAAACAATATTTTGTTATTGCAAAAGATAGATCTTTCCCTAATGATCCCTTTTAAAGATAGATATTTCCCTAAGTGTTTGAATGGTGATGCAACAAACTATTCTTTTACTTGTTGCTAAAGTTAAAATTCAGATTCAGAATGAACAACTTATATAATTTATATATATTAAACTGTATATACAATATGTGTAACTATGGCAATTTTTTAGGGTTTAGAGAATTGAAATGATTTTGGCTTGAAAATGTACACTTTCACTTTTTGGCAGCCTTCAAAAAATATAAATATAAGTGATATATCTTCCAGTGCATTTAAAGGCCATTTAATTCCTACATTTTATGAAAAATAAACAAGGATTCTTTATCCTGATCTTAAATCATAATTAAATCATTGACTTTTGTTTATTCATATATCTCTTCCTTCAATAAGAAACATTAAATTTTCACTCTTTCCATACAATAATTTTTATTAAAGTGAAACTTTTTTGGTGGCGGTAGAGTGAATTTTTTCATATAGTGAAATCGGGTAACGAAGTTTGCGATTCGAGACTCGTCCAAGTGTAACATTTTTACAGATTAATTGTTTTTATCTATTTAAAGATCAGCAAATCAAAACAAACATTTATTTTCATTGGAATAAATGTGGTTGCCTTAGCGTAGCAATATACAGTATGTCCACGGATTGAGTTGCCTATATGTGTAAATTAAAAAAAAAAAATTTCGAAGAAAAGTCACTCTTCATAATATCTTCTGCTTGTTCTTAAATGAAGATTTATAGTATTACTCTTTGTTCAAAATATACCCTGTACCCAGAAAGTACAATTTCCTAAAATCGTACAAGAGTTTTTGAAATTTTGACTATTCAAGAAAAAAGTATTCTTTATAATTTCTTTTAAATACTATTACAAATTTATTTTTCGCTTAAAAATGTTGATAAACAAATTTCAAAATCCCCCCCCCCCCTGCCTTTTATAAAAAGTAAAATTTGTATAATTTTAATACATTANTACCGTACAGGTGCTCTTACCAACTGAGCTATACGGGAGAATGATTTTTCCCTGTCGTCACTGATACATATTCCCTGAATCCAAGCTTTTGCTCTTTTTTGTTAAAAACAACATGCAAGCTACTAAAGGGGAAATTAATTTGGAAAATAAATGGATGTTTTACATTTTTTTAAAGAAATAAATAATAAATACTATTTTCTCTATAAATACTTTCATGTTGTTTTTATCAGAAAAAGCAATATTACAGCTTTTAGTGCACTCAATGAGACCTTATATTACAAGAGAATTTATAACAATGCAATTAAATAAATATCCTTGTAGCTTATTTTATGCTATTATTTTTTAATTACAAATATTTTTTTCCATTAGGAAATATTTTGATAAGTGTTGGGTCAAAACGGGTTTTGGGGTCAAAACCTGTTTTGACCCAACACTTATCAGCATTTGAACTAACAGGGGACCACAAACTAATAAAAGGAAATATTTGCTTTTTCAATATATTATTTTTCTTTTTCAATGCCTCTGTAAAAACATGTCAGGACTTCATTATACCTCTCATTCATTTCATTATATTAATAAGAATTAAAGTCCCTCTTACGCATGTACTAAACAAGGTGACCTACGATAAAATATCATAGTGAAACTGGTGTATTTTATGGGTCAAATGAAAAAAAATAAATAAATAAAAAAATATGTTGAGCAATTATATGGCCATTTCTCAATAGTTGTTGAAATTTCGAATTATTTCTGTTTTTAGAGTGTTTTAAAATAAAAATTTAAATTTAAATAGTTAAATTTTAATTTAAATTTAAATTTAAATAAATTAAATTTCAAAATTTAAATTTAAAAAAATGCATAATTATATATATATATAAACCTTTCAAAAGCACTCATTCATTTCTAAATAACACCTGTTATGCATCTTTTAAGTCCTTTTATACCTATTTAAAAATGTTATTTTAAATTTAACCCCGAAATTCCAGAGCCCTCTACTCTTGATGTAGGGGTGCTAGAAGTGTGGCAATTTAAGGGAAAATGTTTTCTCTTCATAAACTTTTGATTGGTATAATTAAAGTTTAGGACCAATAGACTAGTTTTTGGATTATAATGGATAGGATCTCAACCAATGCTTGTACACATGCAAACTAGGTGTCCCCGAATGAAATCACACAACTTTGGGATTTTATAAGAAATTTGACACTGAACAAAAAAATCCCCATAATCATACGAAATCAATAATTTTTTTGACATTTAACCCTTGTTGGGCAAAAGATTAGTGTTTTTTCAGAGTTCAGATCCTCGGTTTTCTAATGTACCTACCTATATGAAGCTGTGCTGGACCCATGGTTTTAAGGACTTTTTTGTTTAGTGTAAAATTTCCTATTAACCTAGAAGTAGTGTGATTTTGTTCGGGGACACCTTGTTTGCATGTGTAAAAGAATTGGTTGAAATCCTGTCCGAATAATTTCACAACTGGGGACATTCATTCCATCATTATTCCAAAACCAGTCTGTCCTAAACTTTAATTATGCCAATCGAAATCTCTAGAATGTCAGGTTCAAATTTTAAAAAAAATAGGACTTAAAAGATGCTTAGCTGGTGTTAATTTGAAAATGAATCAGAGATTTTTAAGGTTTTTTAAATTCTACCTCATTTATTTTGGAGGTATTGTGCATTTCACTCTAAAAACAGAAATAATTAAATATCTCGAGAACTATTGAGAAATGGGGATATGCTTACTTGATATTTTATTGTGGGTCTCCTTGTATACATGCAATTTTCTTCTGTTACTATTACCGACTATTATTAGATCAAGTTTCAATTTAATCTCACAAATATGAAACCGTTATTCCACGTGTTTTCCTTATTCGTAAAGGTCTTTCTTGTATATAATATTTGCTCTAAAATTCTATGGAGCGAAGTTTGAAGATGTTGAGAGAAATAGAAGAACCCACTCTTGAATATACTGCATATAGTGTTTTCTGAGAAGGGCATTGAAGGCTAAGGTCTATTTCCCACAAAGCAAACCCCGTCAAGTAACTGAATCCTTTGGGACAGAAATGGAAAGTTATTTGGAATAAAAAGAACGTAAACGGTGCCTTTATCTATTCCAATCAAGATACACTTTGTGTAAACTTTGAACTCATAAGTGTGTCTTAATGAATAGCATAGCAGGGCTAAGATTTCGTAAGACCTTTAAATGATTTGATCACGATAAGGATGTAAATATAAAACATTTATAAAGTCTAATAATATTGTGTTCCCATGGTCTGGCTGTAAGATTGTATTATTACTTTGCTTCTACTTATTTATTTATTTTTTAGCTTGAAGGTAAAATTGGGGACTGCAGTTGTCGTTTTGACACAGTTGATTATTTTAATAATGCAAAAATATATCCAAGACTGAAGAGTTTGTTAACTAAAGACTACTTTAGATTTTATAAGGTAAGTGAATTAATAACTAATTATTTTTAATTTTTAAGTTTTTTGGTAGTTTTCTTACTACCGAAAGATTAAATTTTAATAATTACAATTATCAATAGCTACGGGAGACATACAGAGAAAAATAGACCCCCGCACCGGGACACGAACCACGGGACCTCTGTTTACCGTACAGGTGCTCTTACCAACTGAGCTATACGGGAGAATGATTTTTCCCTGTCGTCACTGATACATATTCCCTGAATCCAAGCTTTTAATCTTATTCTACGAATCTAGAGAGCCAAATATTCACGGCAACAGAACTAGACCGAGAATTAACGCTTATAATTGTAAAGTACTCAATTAGTATCTGTACCTAGTACATCTATTAGAATTTCAATTTTTAAGTTTTTTGGTAGTTTTCTTACTACTGAAAGATTAAATTTTAAATAATTCAAATCCTGGTCGGGGGTCTATTTTTCTCTGTATGTCTCCCGTAGTTATTGATAATTGTAATTTGAATTATCTAATTATTTTTATATCATGAAATCTTGCATTGTTCTCTCACAATTACAACCTACAAATGCATCTTAGTAAGCCTATATCCTCTTATCTCAGGTCTAGACCTATCCAGCATAATCTATCAATGTAATATTGTCACCTTAAGCAGAGGCCAAGATTTTATACATGAGCAGAGGCCAGAAGGTAGAATTTTTTACCTTCTTAAATTGTTTTTTAAAGAACTTTTCAGGGGCCCTCCAAAATGAAATTGAAGAGAGAAAAAAAAAAGGCCCCCTTGACAATGTTATAGAAGTATAATATTAAGCTCAAAGCTAATAAGATTTTATTATTATTCTCCAAGGGGGCCCCCTTCGACATTGGTTTGGAGGCCCCTGGCACCGGGGGCCCGCCCACAATGACTCCTGTGAGGGCCCATAGTATGAAGTCTGAAGTGAAAGAGGAAGTAACTGAAATTTTATTTAATAAATGTAGCAGTAAAAAATATTATAGGATGGATCTGACTATTATGTAACAATCTTTAAAACATTTAGTTTGGTCAAGTTTCATAAAGTTCCTTATTAAATTGCAGCTTGTTTGCTTTTTTGTGCTTGCATAAGCAACTTCAAACGTTTTAACTTAAACCAGCTTTTTTAAATTTCTATTCAGGTTCAAGTCAGAGTTTGTCTGTATTTATTTATGTAAAACAAAATATTTTCCTTTTAGGTTTGTTAGTATTGTCTGTTGTATATTATTCATTAAACAAAATTAAAATTATATGTATATATAATAAAATTAATTATAATATAATTTTTAACATAACACTTTTTATAAGATTTAACGCTTGATGTGATTGTTTTAGGTAAATTTAAGGAAAGAATGTCCATACTGGACCGATGACAGTAGATGTGCTATGCGGTTTTGCCATGTCAAACCTTGTCTGGAGGTAAAAGTTCTTATAATATACATTTAGTTACATTTTTTTGATAATGTTTCTAATTACCTACTTATATTTACTGATTGCTTTTATCACTTTATCTTATCTTAGTAGAATTATTTGTCTCATTAAGTGGAAAATTATTATAATTTATATTATTTTATTTTTCAGCTTTTTTTTAAATTTTAATCTAGAATTTAGCATGAACTTGAACTTGAATTGTTATTTTGTCAATGGAGATTAAATTATTGTTAATTTTAATCAGGTCTTCTAATAGTCCTATACAAATAAATTGATGATAAAACAGCGAAAAATAAGTGTTTCTCAAACCTACACTTTTACTCTAGCCCCAAATATTTTAATAATTATCGATAAGCATAGCCAGACAGACAGACTTAGTGCATGTAAAAAAACATTGGAAGCTCATTTCTTTATTACTTTTTTATGTTTGTTAATTGGTTTCTCTCCCATCTATTTACACTTTAAGAAAGCTTTGCTGTATGTTATCTTTAATGGTTTGAACGTGTGTTAATACTTTAAGAAATAAATATTAATATGTGCACCACATTTTCAATAGAGCTGAAATAGAGTATTCTGGTTATTGTTATTAACCCATTATTTATTTTAATTGCTGTGTTTTGCTCTTTATTTCCTCTCTTTATCTTTAAGTTGAACATTATTTCATTAGGTGATATTCAATATTGACAATTATCTAAATTCTAAATAAATATAATAAATGTTTAAAAAACTTTTTTAAAAAAATAAGTAGGTATATTTTGTATATTTATAAAAACTGAAATATTCGTACAAAACATTATCAAGTCTTATGTCATCATACCTCCTAGGAAGTTTTAACCATTTTAAATAAATTTCAATTGAAAACTAAAGGAAAAAAACTTTGAAATAAATTTTTTGTGCATTTGTAATAAATGTCATTAAAATATAAATCAGCATCTGAAATTTATTTTAAATTATTTATTACAGAACATTATAAAGTATTTACATTTTAACAATGAGCTATTTTTTAAATTTTTATAATTCATGATCAAATGAATAAGTAAAATTAACATCTGTTGAAACTTATTGGTAAGATGTTTATGTTGTTACTATTGCATTGAGAAGGCATTTAATATGCGTTTTTATGCCATACCGCAGTTGTTATTCTCATTTCCCATAATTGAAAATGAGCTGGAAACTGAATATTAAAGTATAGTTTGTATATTAAGAGATATTCAATGCCGATTTTATGGGGGGAAAAAGTGCTGGTAGGATAGGTATATCAATCAGATTTTCAAATTTGCCACAATTCCACAAAGTACCACCACAAAATTTTAAATAGTGAATGAACAAACTTAAAATTTAAAGTAACAATTTAAATTTTTGTTGAGGGAGGAGGTGGAGAGAGGGGAACGAGTTAAATATGGTTAGATCTATATTTAAATGGTCTGGATTTTAGATTTATTTAATCAAAATCGTCAGAACCGTTTTTGAGGTTTGTTTTTTTTCCATGTAATTTTATTTTTTGGGGTTGGTTGCCTCAAATTCCTTTTTCTGAACCTCTTGACCAATTTTATCAAAATTGGTCCAATACTTTAGGTTTTAACGTGTCTGCACAGATGACAGACAGACCTTTTTTTAGATTTGGAGGAATAGTGTGTCGTAGTATCGTGACATGACAATACTTTCTTCTCTTTTTAGATACTGCATGTATGAGGAAAATATAAGTAAATTAAAATAAATAAATTGAAATATTATATAAATAAATAAAACTCAGTCAAATAAAAAACGCGACAAAAAACTGGGATGCTTTCATAACTCTAGTTATGATTTTATGACTGGATTCTTATTTAGTGTTTTCCATTCATATTATTATATTTAAGAATTGGTGAATGTCAACTATGAAATGATTAAATATTTTTTATAATTTCTTTTTTCTAGGTAATATTATGAATGATTTTATTTATGGAGTGATTTGAGTTGGGAAGTATAGAGAGGTAAATATACTGTTAATAAAATCATTCATAATATTACCTTGAAGAAGGGAATATATTTCCCGTTACGTCAGTATGTTAAAACCTTTTTTTTTACTTTCGACTGACTCTCGCTATCCTTAAAATTATTTATATTATTATTATATGAATAAATTATGTACACATTATAAATACTTTGACTTTAATAAAATAGAAAACATATAACAAATATAAGATCCAACACACACCATTTCCCTGTTTATTTTATTGATTTATGAATTTATTAAAAAGTTCTTGCAATGTATAGTACAACTGTAATTTACTCAATTGTTAGTTACCCTATTTGGATTAGCTTGACTAATCTGGTGTGTTTATGTTGCAGGAGGAAATTCCACCTGGCCTTAAAGGATATAATCCTAGTATGCACGAGTCTGAAGCCATGTCCCACAAGGTTTTATTTTTTTCTCTTTATTTATTGATCAATTGTTTATTTAAATATATAAGTATAAATAATGAATTAATTTAAAATTGACTATTTTTTTCTATTGTTTTCTATTACAGTATCTTGAGGCATCTCAAAAGTTAGACAATTGTGAAAGTGACTCATCTGGTATTGAATTGGGATATTTGAACACCACTATCAGGTATATTTTAATCTTACTATGAATAGATTTTTTTTTTTTTTATCCTTATTGTATTGATTATGGTTACTGAAATATTTTCCTTTGTTGGTGCTGGGTTTAGCAGAACGATCTCTTCTGGGGATTCCATTTAATTTTTCCTTATTCAAGGAGGTGATAAAAGATTTTAACTTTTAGGTATAAGTTACTCATTATTCTCTGTTAAATTACTCCAATAATTTTTAATATAGACTAGGGAGCTCTCAGCTGCTATGCAGCCACTACCCAGCGAATACACAGCTTGGGGTGCTATGCGCCCCAAATAGTGCGTCCTATGTGCTCCGTGGTGTCGGGTGTTTCATCCAGCTTAGGAATTAAAAGATAATGCTAATTTATTAGGGAATGAAAACATTACCATTTAAATTGATTAATTAAAAAGTCTCTACACCCTATCCTAACCCTCAAAATTAATATTCATTATTATGTCATAGCCTCTGCCACGTTCTCCATTCTCCTTATAAGACTAGGCATCGTGTGGCTTTATCATTGAAGGGCTATAAATATTGAATTTTAAGAAAATAGTTAATCATAATGAATGTCATAGTTGAATATAAGAAAGAGGGTAGTGGAATGGGGGTACTTGGTACCAAGCTCACCTTTATAGCTTAACCTATAACTACACTCCTACAAGAATCTTAACCATCTGCAATACCTTTTAAACTATAAAAGTAAATGTATCACTTCACTACACAAAAATCTTCAATTTATATCAAGTATAAATTTTACATGGCTGTTTTAACTGTATACTTAAGACGATGTATATGAATGTTTATTAGTTTGAGTAGTAGGGGTTAAATGGGCAGGTGACCCTGTGGTGGAGAGTTCCTGCCACTTCCCATACACGGCACACTTGGTATGGTGGGGTCATTAGAGAGATATTTAAATCATCATGGGGGTGGGTTTGAACCCATGACCTTGATTCATCTCAATTCATTGATAGCTGGTTGAGTGCCTAGAGCACTTCGGTCACACTGGCTCCAATGAATGTTTATTAAAACCATTATGTTTGAATATAATATTGGTTAGAATATGATAAATGTGATAATATAAAAGATCTTTATCACATATAAAATTCCAATTTTAAATTTAAAGCTCACATTTATGTGAGTGTTGAGCACAATTGCGTGGACAGATAATGTCCAAGGAAGTGAGCATAGGTGGGGATTAGTAATAGGAACATTTATACAAAATTGGTCCACTTTTTCTCAAGTTATCATTACATACAAACAGATAGAGGACACATTTTGTTGAATGTAAAAAGCTCTCTTCAATAACAAGATAATAATTACCCTAATAATTTGCAACTTTGAAGATTTCAAAATGATAAATACTAGTGATGCAGCGCATAAAGAACTTGTGTAGAAAAATTTGTGTTTGCTCTTATGTATGCCATATTTGTTTTCAATACGGCTAACAGCAAATACTTTTTTGGGTAAAAATTACATATTCTTAATCTGGCTGAAAAGGGTTTTAAAATTATTTGTAGCATGACGTATAAGCATAAATGTTTGTAACACGCGCATTTTGGACACATTTATATTTTCAAATGGTGGCAAAGAATGATAATGTTTTTTTAAATGTTACATATTCTTTTCCAACTCTTTAAAACCTTCAAAACAATGTGTAACATGTCATGCTAAATAAAAAAAACTAAATAAAGCTAAATAAACTTGTCGCTTAGTCGTCCACCATATTAAAAATATTGAAGTGTGAAATTTCCAAAAACTATACCATTGTCTTAAATACTGGGATGCAGCTGTGAGCTGAATTTCGTACAAATTGGTCAATTTTTATGTTAGTTATTGTTAGACAAACAAAAAAAAGTTATAAAATCTTGTCTTTGAAATGATGAACTCACAATGCTTGTTGAAAAACAACTATTAATGACAAGTACAATTAAAACAAAAAAAATAGTGCAATTCATAATAAAATCCCCTAAGTTATAGGATAGGGTATATTTTGGGTTGATGTCTCTTTGATGATTGTATTTCAAAGGATAACCACCATGTATTTTAAAAAGTTCAATTCTAAAGTTGATAGACTTTATGATTGGTTATTCTATGTACCTTTGTTAATTTTTTTTAGTGAGAGAGCTAGAGAAGACTTTGTGCGGTGGCAGGTTTTTGATGATACTGTAGACAATTTCTGTACTTTGCCTGACGAAGACGGAGATGCTCAGTATGTTGACTTACTCCTCAATCCAGAGAGGTACACTGGGTATAGGGGACCCTCTGCACACCGAATATGGACCTCTATCTATAAGGAAAACTGCTTCAAGTAAACATATTGTATAAATAGTTATATTTATTTATTTATTTTTTTTTTCCTGCGACATTGATCACTGGATTAAGAATAACTGGGATAGAAAAGGTTTTCTTGTAATTTATACATTTTTAAAAATACTAATCTTTGTTATTTGTTTTTCAGACCGAAAAAAGCTTTTGATGGATTAATAGCATCACATCATTTAGATGGTATGACCTTATTTCCATTTTTTTATTTATATCGAGTAGTGTGTTAATGGAAAACAAAAGTTTAAGTAAATACACAGGAAAAAAAGGTATATTTACAGAATTAATTATATGCAAATGGTTGAGATAAGCTGTAATAAGAAAACTTGTATGAGAGTTTGAGCAAGAAATTACCTTTATCTATGATTGATACAAAATATAAACATCAAATCTCTGTTTATTTTTTACTTGTTCTCATTGCGCATGCACATCTCATAATTCTGAAGAATTCCTCTTTTTTTCCGCCCTGGGGTGGTTAAGAAGAAGAATTCCTCACCTTTACGCACGATTAGCGAGTTTGTTTACATTTAACAAAACTAATTTGAAGTTTGTTCAGTAGAAGTAACTGTTTATATGGAGTTTTTTTTTGTGAAAATCTTTTAAGTGATTATGACGAAAATGACAAGAATAATGAGCCTCCCAAAATAATTAATTCGGCACAAAATACAACTAATGAATTAATGTCATCTTTATCAAAAGAGATACAAACTTACATACAGAAAGATTATATTTTTTTCAGTATTTATTATTAAAATCTAACAATCGTAGACAAAGTATGGTACGCAACTCATGTGAAAACAAAATTTTGCATTGCTCGTGTGGTTTTACTACCCTCGCTTTCGCTCAGGTGCAAACTCCACACTCCTATGCAAAATGATATTCTCCGCACTCGACGCGTAGTGTACTATTTCACTGCGGGGGTCTTTAAGTGGAACAGTACTCATAGCTGCGGTACCCTTTCTACCCTAAAATTGTCCCTCTATCCTGCACTATTTTACTCATCCTCTGCCTTTTATCTTCATCATTTTGTTCCTGCTTCCTCTTGATAATTAATAATACTGTAACAAATGTATTTAGTAACAAAAACTATTTTTTATTTAACACACTATGATCCTTCATCAAAGACTCAACTATATTCAACTTAACATTCATAAAGTCAACATCTTGTCAGTTTGTCATAAGTCATAACGATGTCATACATGACACCAATACTTGACATCGTTACACTGCTCCCTTCCTAAATAAGGTCCCTCCTACCAGCTAGCTTGGTATCGATCTGGCGGTCTGCGTATTCTGTCTGGATACCTTCGCTCCTGAGTCACTACCTGCAGACCAGTTTCCTCTGGCTGTATGTCAAGCTGCTGGACAGATTCTTGTGCAAGGTAAAATGCATCTTGCATATCATCTTGTGCTGTGCCTTGTAAAGTTGGTAGAATTTCGGCATCCACTGACTCCTCTTCATTTACTGGTAGTCCCGACTCCTGCTGTGCCTCTGATGGTAATACTGCCTCTTGTTCATTTGCAGGTAAGTCTACTTGCCCTGGTTCTTGCTCATTGACTGATAAGTGTACCGCTTCTCTAGGTTCGGCTATTTCAGCTATTCTTTCTTCATCTCTAACATTTGTGGTTCCAGTATTATCCCTTTTCCTCCCTAAGTTAACTCCTTCTGTTCCAGATATTGTTTCGTGTCTCTTATTCTTGCATTCATACGGTTTCAACCTGTCTACGTGCACCACTATCCTTGACTTTTTTCTCCGACTGTCAACTAGTTCAATACGCATGACGACATCAGACATCTTCTTTATAACTTGTTACGGACCCTTCCAGGGTCTTAAGAGTTTGGTACATATACCAGGTTTAGGGGTTTTTTCAAACAGCCAAACCAAATCCCCAACCTCGTAAATCCTTTCATTTTCAGGACAACCTCTATCATAGTACTGCTTTTGCCGCAGATGTTCAGCTCTCAAGTTTTTACGAACCTGTCGGTGTGCATCTACCATGTTTTGTTGCAACCTCAATATTGCGTCTTCTTTGCAACGTACTGAGCCAGGTGGTGCTGGATACTGTAAATCAATCGGAAGCCTGACTTCTCGTCCGAATAGCATGTAATAGGGACTAAACTGGGTTGCTTCGTGACGACTAGTTCTATAAGCTAACATTACCAATGGTAGAAACAGATCCCACTCACCCTGCCTCTCATTGGCATATTGGCTTAACATGGCCAAAAGAGTACGGTTAAAGCGTTCAACCTGTCCATTTGCTTGGGGATGGTAGGGGGTTGACCTAGTTTTGTTAATACCTAACAGGGTGCAAAGTTCTCCGAACAAGGTCGCTTCAAATTGTCTCCCCTGGTCAGTATGAATTTCCCTCGGGGCCCCATATCTACTTATAAACTCGCCTACCACTACCCCCGCAACAGTCCTCGCTTCTATGTTTTTTACAGGATAGGCTTCGACCCATTTAGTAAAGATGTCAGTTATTACTAGGATGTACCGGTTGTCCCGCTGAGTCCTTGGTAAGGGTCCTACAAGGTCTATTTGTACCCTTTGAAATGGCTCACCCACTGGAACGCAGCCTAGAGGAGCCTTTCTCTTTCCCACAGGCATTTTTCTCTCCTGGCATCCGATACAAGCTTTACATCTTAATAGTACATCTTTACTCATCCCCGGCCAATAAAATCTGTCCCTAATTTTGGCTAATGTTTTAGAATAACCTAAATGACCACCAACAGGTAATTCATGGAGTTCTTTCCATACCTTGTCTCGAAGTGTCAATGGAAGTATAGCCTGGAGAATAGGTTCTTTGATCTCGCTACCTTCCCACTGACGATAAACAGCATTGTTGTATAGCCTTAGATTATCCCATTGACTCCACAAGGTGCAGATCTCTGGTCCCAGTGCTTTTACCTCTTCATACGAAGGTCGTGACCCCGCTAGTAACCACGATAGCACGAGTTTTATACCCTTATCTACTTTTTGAGCCTCTGCCAGACCAACATCATTACACTTCCCTATCTCAATAGCACTAACAGCATGATTTTTCCTAGAAAGACCATCTGCATTACCGTGTTTCTTACCTGATCTATACTCAACTGTAAAATTGTAATCACTTAAAAGTTCAACCCACCTGGCAACCTGACCCTCGGGTTCCTTGAAATTTTGTAACCATTTTAAAGAATTGTGGTCCGTTCGTACAAGAAAGTGAGTCCCATATAAATAATGCCGATAGTGCCGGATGCCTGTCACAAGAGCTAACATTTCTCTCTTAGTCACACTATAATTCTTTTCTGCCTTATTCAAAGAACGGCTCATAAATGAAATTGCTCGCTCCTCCCCGTCCTGAATTTGACTTAACACCGCCCCAATCCCTACACAACTCGCATCTGTATCTAAAACAAATGGTAATTTGGGATTAGGGAAAGCCAAAATAGGAGCAGTGCACAAACTTTTCTTAAGTTGCGAAAAAGCAATATCACATTCTTGGGACCATAAAAATGTTTCTCCTTTTTGCAGCAATTTATTTAATGGGGCTGCAATACCAGAAAAGTCTCTTATAAACCGTCTGTAATATGATGCTGTCCCTAAGAATGATCTTACATCATCAACCGATTTAGGGGTCGGCCAGTTGTCTATAGCCTTATTTTTCTCAGGGTCAGTAGCCACTCCCTTTCTTGATACTACATGTCCTAAGAATTTAGCTTCTTGCTGGAAAAGTGCACACTTTTTGGGTTTGAGTTTTAGTCCTGTCCTTCTTAAACACTCAAAAACCTCCCTCAGTCGGACTAGGTGTTCATCGAAACTCCGACTAAAGATTATAACATCATCTAAATAAACCATACAAATTTTCCAATTTAACCCCCTTAAAACAAGGTTCATCAGCCTTTGAAAGGTAGCAGGGGCGTTGCATAACCCAAAAGGTAGCACTTTAGGTAATTTAGCACTACAATACTTGACATCGTTACAATACGTTGTAATATCATATTGCTTATTACACATTTTATTGCATAAAAGTCTTTGATTTTTTTTTTTTTATTTAAAATATATAGAATTAATATAATTATATTAATAATCATATACATAATTGAAAAAATAAATAAAAAATGCAGGACTTAATGCTTAGTATGTGGTTAATTTTATAATATAGATAAAATTGCATAGGCTTCCACGGGTTTTTATGACTAGCTTTGTTTTATGGTAAAATCTTTTATTAAATAAGAAATTCCTTTGTTGATGTAAGAATTTTTATCTAGTATGTAGTAAAAGTAAAGTAATGGGTATTATTAGGTTAAAATACTCAAGCCTCTAGGAGCTAGAAGCTTATTAACATCTGGCAAGGGGATTGACCTCCACCTCAAAAGGTAGGGAGTTAGAGGTGTCATCTAACTGTCACGTAAACAACTTAGTAATACCATTAAAAACCATTAGATAATACTAGTAGTGTTTAAATTAAAAGTATCCCTAACATTCATATTTTAATTCTTAAAAATGGATGCCGGAAATAGCAGACAATCTGCATTCTAAAACTTTATTTATGATGGCTATAAACGGCATCTGCAGTGGAAGGATTTGGCTTTTTAAATTTGGAGTTTTTTCTTTGTCTGATTCCTTGAACCAAAAGTTTTTACAAAGATGTTGTAGTACATATTATAGATGTTAAATATAATAAAACTAAAATCTGTTTCAGCAATGTGCTTAGAGAAGAGAGTGTTCTATAAGGTTATTTCAGGTCTTCATGCCTCTATTAACATCCATCTCTCAGCTCATTTTCTTCTTCAAGGTAAATTTTTCTTCAGTTTAATATAAACATACGGCTCTTTTCCATTCTCATTTGATAAAACTAAATTTATCATTACAACATCTGGAGGAGTTTTGTTTGTATTTTATTATATGGTAATGATTACTGCTCATTATAAGATGTGAACAAGCCTGGTTTTTTTTCACTGGTTAAATTTGGCTATTTAAATTGTTTTAGATAAAGCACTTCTTGGCAAGCCAGGAGGAGAGTGGGGTCCCAACCTGGAGGAATTCATCCTTAGGTTCAGTCCAGAGACTACAGAGGGTGAGGGTCCTGAAAGACTCAAAAACCTCTACTTCCTTTATCTTTTAGAACTGAAAGCAGTGGCCAAAGCAGCTCCATATCTTCAAAGTGAACTCTTTTACACAGGCAACAAGCAAGAAGACATCGACACTAGGGCTGCCATACGTGATCTGCTTAATGTTACCAAGTAAATTCTTTGATTATTATTAACATTTACAAGCATTGATCATTATTACAATTATTGTTTATAGTCAAGTAGATATTTATTTATGAGGTCATTTAAGAATGCTGTCATCCTTTAATATACCATTGCTCAATTTTGCTTTCATTACTATTAACCCTGCAGTGGGCGCGCCGCGGTCCTAAGGACCGCAAAGTCCGTCATTTTGTTATTACTCATAGGTGTGTGATACTAGAAAAACAAGGCCTTAGGTATGCTTCTTCTGTAGTTTATAGAAGTATAAAACGCCCTCTTCGGTTTGATTGAGCGAAGCTATCAGTCGAAACAGAGCGTTGTTTGAGGTAGAGTCGGCATTTGCGGTCCCTAGGACCGCGGCGCGCCCACTTACGTAACAATAATTCTGTCTAAGAATTTATAAACAAATTTTGTTAGTGCACAATTTTATTAATGTAGTGTTCAATTTATATTTTTTACACTTAATAAAACTATACAGTGCATTAAATAAACTTTAAAAATAATTTTTGTCTAAAATTAAAAAAAAAATCCTTTTTTTTATACATATATTATCATTTTATGTTTGGTGTTTAATTTATTATCTTTTATACTTAAAAATTATAAAGTGTATTTAATAAACTTTTTTATAAAGTTTATTAAATACACTTTAATAACAATGTCGTTAAACACACACACACACACTAAACACTGTTAAGACCTTTATAAAATCACCGTTTTTTTAGTTTTATACACGATTTTCATTTTCTATATTTATAAAGTATTTTTTAAAAAAGTGTTTATTAATTATCCAAATGGCTTTATTAAATAAATAAATTAATAATAAGAATAATAATAGTAAATACCATCTTTAATTTTGTATATAATTACTTTGTATTACACTTACAATTAATAATGTTTACCTTTAACTTATAATTAATTTATTTATTTAAAAATTGGCAATATTTATGTACTAAAAGGAATTCAGCAATAAAATAAGGTTTAAAAAAAAATAAAGCTTATTTCATGACAATTTTGCAAGTAAAACCACTTGCGGTCCGGAGGACCGCGGCGCGCCCACTTATGTAACTCAAATAGGCGCGCCCACTGCAGGGTTAAGCAAGTTTTACAAAGATTCAGTTTTAAATAAAATTTGGTGTCACCAAATAATTGATGTGAGCAATTTCACAAATAAGTATGACATTGCTCATATAAAGTATTTGTTCAGATAAAACCCTACATCAACATTTAGCTTTAATTTTTTCCTTAAGGTTTTTATCAAATCAAATAGACAATATAATTTTCCTGAAATTAAATCGTTTTTCGAATTTTACCGCGAAAATAGGTGGTGTGATGGTGGTAACTCCAAGGTTGGTGAAACAGGGTCCCATCTGAGCTTGCTCTACCCTTAATGCAAAATGTTTGCTGTTTAAAATTAAATGATTTAAACAGAAATAACTTCACCTACCTGTCACTGTTCATAATCATTTACAATTATTTAAAAAAAAATTACCACCAAAATTTCTTGGAAATTTACTGATTTACCGTCTAATGCTAATAGTCCAAGAGATAGCGTGCAAAAAAGTATCTGACTAACATCAAGCTAGAATTTTGTGTATAAGTAAATATTTTGGTACCTTTTAAGAATATGTGGTCAACTAAGATCGTCTGCAGGACATAGCTTGGCAATAGGCATTTGAAAAAAACAAACCCGTGAAGAACGGCCATGCCCTGCCCTTTTTGGTGGCTTTCTAGATAGTCAGGAAGTGGGTTAAGTATAGATTTAAAGATTTAACCCTGGCAAACAATGTAATCTAATAAATAGATAAAAAGCATTTTAAAAAAAAAACTTTATTTTTACTTTAAAAGCCATTAAATTATTATAAAATATTGTATGTGGTCTTGGTATTATTATTTTATTTTTAATCTAGGTCATTTCCGGAACACTTTAATGAAAGCAGTATGTTCAGTGGAGGTGCGCAAGCAGCAAAGTTAAAAGAAGAGTTTAGAGACCATTTCAGAAATATTAGTACTATTATGGATTGTGTTGGCTGTGACAAGTGCAGACTCTGGGGGAAACTTCAGGTATGGTTTTTTGTGTGCCTTACAGAGAATTTTCATTTTATTTAAATTCATACTGCAAGGTTAAAGACGGGTTAACTCATAAGTTTACTGCACTTTGTATTAGACTTCTAGATTACCTACATGATTTCACTCATCAGTAAAATTCCATTTTGCTGCCTAGATACATAAATAACTATTGTTGGTTAACCCTTTGAGGACTGTAAGCGGAGATCTCCGCGAAAAAGAGTGTGTACCAAAAAGACTGTAAGCGGAGATCTCCGCGGTCGAAAAAAAGTGCCACCAGGACTGTAAGCGGAGATCTCCGCGACGAGTTTTTTTTTCCTTTTCTCTTACATTTATGCCCGGGACTGTTTAGTAAGAGACATTTAGCGCTTTCTAGTGGCAGACCGAGGTATTATATGCTTTTTAAAAGAGTCGTATAGATAGAGCTGGGGTATCTATTGCGTTATAAGAAGGAACAGCAGGGAAGACGACGCGGCGTCAAAGAAAGATCTTNACGAATATTTCAGTTTTATTATTATTTTGTTGTTAATCGTTCATTTTAATGTTTTTTATCATAAAAAAACAACTAAGAATAAAAAAAATAAAAAAATAACTCGTATTTTATAAAAACGTGTATGTATGTATCGTTATATCTTTTTAGAAAAAAAAAAATATAGATATATAAATATATCAATATATAGTCACAACTATATAGAATAAAATACAAAAAGATTTTTGTGATTAAAAGGAAGATTGTGGAAGATATAACGTAAAAAGTAACGTGTCTCAAAAGAGAGAGAGTATGAATGGATGGTAGTAAAAGCGCTAGTCCTGGGGGTTCAAGTAGGAAAAAATACACGCCGTCCACAGGGAACATATTCATATAAACCAGTCAGTCCTGAAAGGGTTATATTATCTATAGTTTCTTAGCGCTGTTTCCTGCATATAAGTCACTATATGATATAATTATTTCAGATCCAAGGACTTGGAACAGCTCTGAAGATCTTGTTCTCGGGTAAGTTTGATAAGATGGATCCAAAATTGTCATCATTTGGCGGGCGAAGAAATTTCCACTTACAAAGAAGTGAAATTATTGCTCTGTTCAATGCTCTTGGCAGGTTTGTTTCGATTACCTTTTTTTTTAATTATTTTACCATCATAGGATCAAAATTAAACGTAGAGTTTAAGAACACCTTGTTATAATTATGGGTTCAGTAATGAGGGTATTTTAAGATGTGTGTAAAATATTACACTTTAGACCATATTACAACTGTAGTAATAAAATAGACTAAAGATGTCCTTAGGAAGAGTCAAAATGTCTTAGAAGTAACATAGTTTAAAGCCTTGTATTTCCCACACACCTTAAAATACCCATCATTACTGAACTCTTCTTAAAATCTTGTATTAGTATAATTCTTATATATGTATAAAATGTATTACTACTTTTATCATTTACTATTAATACACTTACTTTATGATTTAATCATTTTAGGTTATCATCAAGTATTTACTTCATAGAATCATTCCGGGAGATGATGAGGTAATCAAGATAAGAAGATAATATTGGTGTCGCACAACTAACATCACACTAATTTTAAAATTTATATTTTACCGCTTCATTTTGTGTAGTCGGGTTTATCTCTTGTGATATATAACAAAAAAATAGTTTATATTTTAAACTAATTAATATTTTTAGGCTTGATACTTATATAATAACAAAAAAAATCGTTCAGATATATTTTTTTGTGTTTTGCTCTGAATTTGTTTTTATTTAAAAGAAACGAAAAGTTTTAATTTTTAATTGATATGTTTTATCATTTTTTTTAAATCTATTTAAAAGCGATGTGTTTAGTGTGGATATTGGTGGTGTATTAAAATAATTTCCAACTTATTTAACATTCAACCAATTTTTATTTTCTATAA
The DNA here is from genome assembly GCA_001010745.2 of Gerris buenoi. Taxonomy (NCBI): domain Eukaryota; kingdom Metazoa; phylum Arthropoda; class Insecta; order Hemiptera; family Gerridae; genus Gerris; species Gerris buenoi. The sequence continues at coordinate 593,359 of KZ651244.1, forward strand.
ATCGTTCATTGTATTTTTTATAGAGGGTTAAGCCCCTACACAATGCCTATGTACAAAAAAGAAAAACTGTTTGATTCCAACTATAAAAGTTGTTATCTATTATTAGAGAAGGGAAAACAGGCTTCTGTTCATAAATGTTTGTCTCTATCCTTTTGAATTTCTGTTTGTATTTTGTACAAAATTGAACAAATAAAGCTATGCTTATTTGGCTAACCTCATCACACTCATTTGCATTTCTGTTTGAAAATGCTAAATTAGCCACTATTTTTAACACGAGAAAATCTACTTGATAAAATAGATAAGTTTTAATTGTGAAACAAGTCAGATGTGTGTGTGAATAATTTTGCTTGCTTCACTTGTTGGACAAGAAGCATTTGTTGTTGTACTTGTATAAAATGCATGTTTTCATCTTTGGAGACTATTGGAAACTAAATTTCAATTTGTCAATAATTTTATTTGATTAATTTTTAAATAAGCCTTTGCAGTGAGTGTGATTATTTTTTTCTATACTACAATCTACTGGCAAAGTATCTGAAGTAATACCACTGGAACTAACATTCCTCTATTACAATATTGTTTGCATTTCTTATAGTTAATAATATGTAAGTATTATATTTACATTAAAAAACACAGTTTAAAACTGTGTTTTCACTCTACTGGATCACCAATATTGTATGTGTATGTGTCCCTTAACATTATAAAAAAAAATAAAAANTATATATCCATGTTACAGCAGGAGAACATTTTTTCTGCTTGCTAAAATAATTAATGTTATACATTTTTTATAGCTTCATTAATTCAAGGATTTGAGTCTGGGGCACATAATTTTAACTAAGCAATAATAAAGCAAGAGAGGTAACTGTGGTATTTGGTTCCACCTTAGAGAACTTTTTTAACTTCCTTGCTTTTTGATTTAGTAAAACCACTGAAATAGTTATTTTTATTTAATAACCTACTTAATTTTATTGTAGTTAAAGATTGGCAATTTGATGGATCATTTCATAATAGCAAACATTTTGTAGAAAAATCTATATCAAATGTTATATCAACATGGAGTGTTCTAACTATTTTTTTTGTTTTGGTTGTTACTAAGATAATTGATTATTTTGATAACAATTTATCATTTATTATTTTGAAATAATATATTAGGCTAGAATATTTTTAAAAAATGTAATTAAATTAAGACGATGCGTTAAAAAAAATAGGAAATTAAATAATTTCTTTGAGCTGTGGTTTGACATAAAACCTAGCTTTGGTTAATATAGTGTCATTTGAAGTGACTTTAATGCTCTCTATAATCTTATTAAAAAAATATATATTCTTAAAGATCATATACTGGATATTGTATTTAACATACCTCGTACACTTTCTTAGATTTTGAGATGACTCTTAGGTATAGATTGTAGTTAAATTTGCATTTTAAGCGCTTCTTGTGATTGGTGTATAGTTGGTGTACTTGAATAATATGTATTATTTTGTAATTTTCTCTTTACAGACGCAGTTGATGCAATTTTAATTTTCAAATATTGCAAGCGATTTTTATGTTAACGATTTTACAAGCAATGCTTGTGTAAATATTAGGATAATTTTCCAAATTTGCCTGAAAATCCCAAGGTTAATTGACTGTAGGAAGGACCCGTTAGAACTTTTATCTATTTTATAATATTTCCCAAAAAATTAAGGTCAGTTATCTCATTGATCTTTAAATTTATAGAAACATTAAAATATGTTAACTTAGTTTAATTTCAAACAACATTTTGTATATTCAACTCTATTTTCTATCCAAGTGCATCAACTGTATTTACTTTTTTAAAAAAATATTTTGGAGTGAAAACAATAATTGTAACCAAAACTATTAACATGTGTTCCTGTGTCATTAGGAAAATGAAAACATTTATAGTCTTCTATGTACCTTTTTAGTACCTCATTCTTTTTGTTTGTTTAAATTAAGAAAATAGGTCTACTTTTGTTTATAACTGTTTTATTTTATTAAATAATTTATTGAGAGTTTAATATATTATTATTATTGTGTGATATCATTATGTAAGTGTTAATTTATTTTGGTGAGGTGGAGGTTGTTTTTGTTGGGTATGAGTATTTAAAATAATTGATTATAGTCAAAATTATAGATTTTTTGAAGCCAGACTTTTTTTCTAAAAAACAAACAAACAAAACCTTCCCTATTATTTTAATTATATTTATAGTATCCTACTATTTAAGTAGAAAAGAGGACCAGCATAGTCAAATGGTATTGCATTCAGAAGCCACTGTTCAAACTCTAACAAATTTAGTCCAATTACCCAGAGAAGTAAATATGTACTTTCGGACTTACATTCTCTTCGGCCGTTGGATCCCCTCTTTTCGGTGTCTAAAGCAATACCTAAGCAAACCTGTTTTTTCTTCAAAAACTTCCAAGATTGTTTCGTGCACTCTATAAAATTGATATAGAAATAGATCCAATCAAATTGGGTTATAAGGAGTAAGTAGTTTAATTGCTGAAGCGACTGAGGCAGAAGATGCTATTCAACAATTTTTGAAAGAAACGCTTCTTTAAAACTGTGTTTTAAGACTTCTTGTGTTATATTTATATCTCAATAAGCAAATACTCCTGAATATTAAAACAATTAACATGTGTGAGTAAAGCAATTTTAGTAATGGTTTTATTTTCTGATTTTTCTAAACTGTAATGTATATGATTCTCAGTAAAAGAAGGGTTGAAAATAGATCTAGATTTTTTCCATTTCCTTATTTATTTATTCCAGGCTCCTTCTGTTACTTTAAAATATTTCTTATCTTCATTATTGAAAGCACTGGTTCATTGGTACGTTATAATTATTTTAAATGTACTTCTATTGAAAAGTATAGTTTTGCCTTCTTACTATCTTCTCATATGTCTTTTGTAAAATTGGAAATATTTTGCAAGCACTCAAGAAAACTTTGAAAACTTCGGGGTGGCGAATAATAGTAGCCCGTTATTAATTTCTCGACATATTGAAAAAGGAACATAGTTTTAAGAAATTAATTTTGGGTCCACTTCAACCCCTATACAATGAAATTAGTTTACTTAAGCCTCATAAGATGTTTACACCTTAATTTCTGCCCCCCCCCCCCCCCCC